>LTAE01007015.1:0-21826 GCA_001647135.1 Pontederia paniculata
GATGAAGAAGATAATCCACTACTTGATTATAATGAGTTGGAGAAAATTCTTTATAATGATTTGGAAAATCGAAGAATTGATATGCAAGAAGGTAAATGTAATTTGCTTGTTCTTTCAATAATTGATTTGTAACTTGTAATATGTTAATAGTTTTGAAATTTGAATTTAACTATTTTTTCTTTATGTTTTGTTTAAGGTCATATGGAAGAAAAGCTTGTTGAAGATCAAGAGTATGATTTGGATTCTTTTCCTCAAGATGAAGATCATTGAAGAAAAATATGGTGTTTACTATTTTGAAGAAGAAAAGAATAATAAATTTGCAAGTTGTGTGATTAATATTTTGGATGTTTAAAAAATTCTTCTTAGCAATTATCTTATGATGCTATGTTATTATAATTTGTATTAGATTTTGTTGCAAACTTTTTGTGTTGTGGATTTGTGAAAGTTTGTGAACTTTTCTTGACAATAATCTTATAATGTTATCTATTACACTTTAGACTTATATTTAGTTTTGATATAAATTTTATATTGTGATGTGAAATTATGAATTGGGATAGAAAAATTATGTGTTGTAATTTCTGTAACATAATATATTTTGAATTATTAATTTTAACTATTTATATTATTTTAAATATATTTATGTCAACCGGTTCGAGCATTCGGTTCAACCGATCCGACCTCATCCAAGGAGCTGTCCGGGTCGATGACCGGTCGGGTTTTACAACATTGGCATGAGGACCTCACCCCATTTACGAGGGTGGAAAGTAACCACACACGTAGAGCGCGGAAATGCTTCTCTCCTCCTCCTCCTACAACGGAGCTGAGGAAAAAGCAAGGACCAAGAAATAAGGGGAAGGTAAGTCCCTCGCATGATGTTACAATATCTGATGATGGTTTATTTATGTGCAGGAATCGGAACCTCCTGCATTAGCTACCATATAGATGAAGATCATCCTCTGGAATTGTCGTGGAGCCTTTAGAGGCAAGGCCCGAGACCGACTTAAAGATCTCATAAGGAATCACCAACCGGATCTACTCATAACTGTGGAATTGCACACAAAAAAGGAGAAGTCAGCAACGGTCATCAAACATTTGTGTAAGCATTGGAAAGGGGTCTACCAAGAAGGTAATGGTGCAGCAGGTGGTATAATCTTAGCTTGGCACGCTCATGAAATTCAGGTAACATCAATCTTTACTTCAACATAAGTTTTGCATGCGGTAGTTTCACTCCCTGGTTTCTCTTTTCTTTTATCTTGCATTTATGCGAGCATCAATCCCTTGGATAGAAACAAACTCTGGAATGACCTAAAAAAACTTGAATTTAGGGGACATCCCATGGGCTTTAATAAGGGACATGAATTGTATAATTTCTCAAGATGACTAAAGGGGAGGGGCTAACTTCAAGGTCACCAAATCCATTAGCAGTCTTAGAAACCTAATCCAAGAACAAGGCTTACTGGACATCCTTATCAAGGGCACACAATACACGTGGTGTAACAATCGACAAGGTGTAGCTAGGATCCATTGTAGATTAGACAGAATGCTGGTAAATCACCAGTGGGTTCTAACATATCCTAACCTCACTCTCCACATTATAGCAAGATGTGCTTCCGACCATGCACCTATCATATTCTCTTCAAGTCAAACTAGATTAAAACCTAACCCCTTCAAATATGAGCACTTTTGGTTTGAGTATTCTCAACCAAGGCAAATTGTACAAAATATCTGGAATCAATACAAAGCTTGAAATCTACTAAAGGATATCCAAGAAACCTCTTAAAGTTATAATAGAAGAAACAATTAGATGGAACAAAAATTATCTTGGCACACTTGAGAATAGGGCTCAAGAAACAAAACAAAAGATAAACTCTCTTGAATTAAAAGATACACAAGTGGGCCTAAATGACCAAGAACTAGGAAGACTTAGAACCCTTTATAACTAGCATGCTGCCTTTTTAAGACAAATTAGTATCAAATGGTGGAGTAAGTCTAGGGTTAATTGGCTTAAGGATGGTGATAAGAACTCCAAAATTTTTCATCTAAGCACCTTGGTTAGAAGTAGAAGAAACCATATTAATACCATTACCACTCCCAATGGCAGCACTTTCACCAATGAGGTGGACATTAAACAAGCTTTTGTCCCTATTATGAAACACTATGGGGACCTGATGAACATCAAGTTGTAGAGATACAACTTTGGCCTAACCTTCCTCCCCTACCTGACTCATGGCACTCCTCTTTATCCTCTCCTGTAACCCTGAAGGAGATAAAAGATACTCTGTGGTCACTATCTCCTAGAAAGACCCATGGGCTAGATATATATACTTCTGAATTTTATAAAAACTATTGGAATATAGTTGGTAAGGAAATCTCTGAATCCATTCATGAATTCTTTGATCTAAGGCATATGCCCCCTGATTGGGCAAATACCTCTTTAATCTTCATCCCTAACCTAAGAAGAAAAATCCCAGACTTATAACTAACTACAGACCAATTTCTGTCTGCAATATTCTATATAGGGTTATTATCAAGATCTTGGCAAATAGATTGAAACCAACTCTGAATTGCCTCATTATTCAAGTGCAATCAGCATATGTAGCAAACAAATCTATACAAGATAATATACTAATTGCTCACTTAGCTCTGTTTACCTTTCCCATGGTATTATTGATGAATTGGAACAACAGTCAAGAAAATTTCTATGGTCAACAAATGGTGAGAAAAGAGGAGCACACTTGATAAATTGGGAAATAGTGCAAGGACCCAAAAGAGAGGGAGGGCTTGGAATTAAGGATATTCATCATGTACGTTCAACCTTATTAGCCAAAATAATTTTGGGTCTTCTAAATGGTAAACTTGACACATGGATCAGTCTGGCCACAGCCAAATATGGTACTTTGCACCCCTGGCAGCCTATCTTAGACACAAAGAACCAAGCATGGTGCTAGAAGCTTATTACCAGGACCTTAGAACACATTAAGTTAGGCCTAAAAATGCACATTGGGAATGGTTCTCGCATAAATGTCATGAATGATCGTTGGGTCTTTTGTACACCTCTTTGCTTAATGCCTGCTTTCATCAATGTAAATGTGCCTTTACACCTTATACATGTATCTTACTTGATGTGTGACTCAAAGTGAAATGTTGATATGCTAAATGAAATGGGTGCTTCTCTTATCTCTTTAATTACTGCCATTCATATCCCTATATCTCCCAAGGATGACCAATGGCTCTGGGTCAGTGATACCCATGGTGTTGCAAATGCTAAAGCTGTTTATAATTTCCTTAAAAGGCCATCCCACTCCTGGTGGAAATAGATGGTCTTGCTGGAGGACTCTATGGGATATCCCTGTCCCGTCAAATATTCATAATTTTTTTGTGGAAGCTTGCCCACAACAAGCTTCCAACTAGGGCTTGGTGATCATCCTTTGATCACTCTATTTCCCCTGCATGCACACTAGTGGCTTACATGTTGAGACAACACATCATCTAATTTTTGCTTGTTCCCTTAGCCTCCAGCTATGGAGCATCTTTCAACAGAAATTGAAATTCTCTTTCTCTTACATGCATACATCGGTAGATGGTGACTGGATCCTTGAAGGCTCTAATCTTACTCACTCCTACAAACTCACCATTCTTGCATATTTCTCTTATTGCATATGCATGGGGCCTTTGGATCTTGCAGAATGATATACATTTTAGATCCCAACAGTCATCTATTTTTTTTGTGTGGGAGAGGTCATATGCTAATGCTGAGGAATTCATGAAATGCCACTGTCCTGAGGGACTCCCCCCCCCCCACCCCCCCCCCCCCCCAAAGATCCTATTTGGATCCGACGGGAGCCACCACATTTGTGTTGGGTAAAACTCAACATCGATGGATCCTTACAGGACCAAACGAGGTGGGGGGGTGTAGGTTTCCTAACCCGCTCACCTAATGGAGCCTTATTGTGTGCAGGCATGGATACTAGGGTCTTCTCTACGGTACTGCTGACTAAAGCTTGGGAGCTCCTGTGTGGCCTGCAACGATGTACTCAGATGGGATATCAAAATGTAAAGATCGAATGCGACTCAGAAAACCTCATTGCAATTACAAACAAAACAAAAAAATGTCCTTGGCGCATCTCCAATATCATGGCAGATATCTGGACACATCTAGTTGCTCTCCGCCTCTTCGATGCAAGACATATGTTTAGAGAAATTAATCAGCCGACAACTTTTTTGGCAAAACTAGTTAGGACTTCTCTACTAGTGATTTTTGGCAGGAAAACCCTCCTCAAGGTCTTTTAAATCTTTTGTATCAAGACATATCCAGTTCCTTTATTAATAGATAATCATCTTCTCTTTTTCTTTTTTTTTTAAAAAAAAGAGAGTGCCAGTTCATCTCTTTATGGTCTTTTATCAATTCTTTGTGTAGTGCATCTATATTTGCTATTGCTTAAAATTGACAACGGGATCGAAAGATTAATTCATCAACCACTATTAATATTGTGGAGGAATACCCCTCAATCACTATTTAGATAGACGTGAGATTTGTAGTCAATAAGCCAAAAGGCAGCTAACATTGGCTATTCCTCACACTCAACTGGTAGTTGCAAGGTTGTGATTTCTAGTTTGTATCCTTTAAAACGACAAGTATAAAAGGATGTTTTATGCACTAGTTTTAAGATATAGAGCTCGACAGCCACGATCCTCTTATTGTAGACTTTATAAGGATGTTAATTTGGCACCAAAAAATAAGCAATGAAAAAATAGTCTGATTTACAATCTTGCATTAGCGAGTTCTAAGATTCATTTTCCTTGTTTGTGATTTGATGCACTATTTTAACCCTATGAAGCCTGAGAGTCATTTTCATTTGAATTGGTATCTACCCAAATTCTTGTATTTTCAAATAGGATTACATCAAAAAGGCAGAGGAAGGCAATACAAATTGACAAGAAATAAATTCCTTAGCAAATTAATAATCGAAAATTGTCACGGCCCAACGGGCAACGTCACTATCGTGACCGCAAGCTGGTGAAAACTCACGGAAATTGTCATGGCCATGACGAACATTTCACAATCGTGCACGCAAGCACAAAGATTTAGCACGGAACATGGTCGCAAAAGACGGCTCATGATCGTGGCCGCAAGGCAAATTCTAATTGACATGACCGTGAAGATACAAATCACAATCGTAAAGGTATGTTTCACGGGCAACATCATGAGTGTGAAGGGAGTTCAACTTGAAGATTCACATCCGTGAAATTCAGAACACGGGCCATGAAGGATTCAAAGAAAAATTGCACAGTTACGGTCACGACCGTGAAACTCAATTCACGGGCCGTGACAAATTACCCTTATTCATATATCACGTTCGGTCACGACCATGAAACCCTTTTCACGGTGGCGACACCCGAATTTAAGAAATTTTATTTTATCCCGATTTTATTGCCCACCTTATCCAAACCTTGATTTAACGCTCTTAAAATGAATATTTGTGGCCAAACTCTATTATTTGGAAGAGTTGGAGATGAAACTTAATCCTAAAATCTTTGAAATATCTACTTCCTTTATAAATAAGGACTCATAATCCCATTCAAGCATCCATGATCCACAGAGAAAAATTCTGAAATTTCTCTCTTGAGGTCAAGTGTTGGTGCCAAATGTTGCTGGAGTTCTGCCAAGAAGATGAAGGCACGAAGAAGAAGACAGTGCTCGTGGGAAGGCTATTGTGCAATTTTATAGTAGAATCTTGTATCTTTTCTTTTATTTTTGGGATGAACTATTTCCGTTGTTTAGCAATGAATTATTTCTCTAGTGACTAGTTTGTATTAGGGAGTTTGTGAACTCTATTTTAAATTAAATCATTTATGAGTTGTTTCTTTTAAAAATGCATGTTGTTCTTAATGTCTTTTCTTCTCTGTGATGATCATGAATCTCTCTAATTGACTGCTTAGTGTAATAGAATTCATTAATTTGAGCTTAAGAGAGAAACTGATTTTTTGAATTTTAAGTCATAACATTGAATATCATAATCTAGATTATTTGTTTAAGATTCTAGATTGTATGGTTTGTGATGAGATTTGTTTAAACAATCAACAATGCAATTTTTTTTTGCAAAATTGTCATGCATCTTAGATTAAGATTTTCCTAGGGTGGATTCAACATCCCCATAAATTTTGACTTTGAGAAAGGTGAGTGCACCTGTTGAGGAAATCACATTTTTAACAAACCTAGTCCATCAATAGAAATAACATGTGCTTAATATAATCCAATCTGAATTAGTGATGAACAAAATCATTGATCATCCCAAACTTGATCTTATCTCATCTTATCTTAATCCATTTCTCAAACTTATTTCTTACTTCATCTTTTTCTTTTCTTATCTTTTCATTATCTTTTATTTGGTATTGAAACTTAATTTGAACTTAATTGACCCTCCCAATTGCTTTAGAAACAGATAAAGTTAATCACAATAGTCATCGTGGGACTGATATCCACTATCATCCTCCATATTACTTGTGCGATCAGAATACTTGTTGGCTTTTTTGTACTGCTAGATTTTACGCATCAATCCTTTGTCATCAGGTTGAAAAGAATGTCAAGGACAACTCCAACGATGATGAATTCAGAAGAGGACGAGTATTATTCATCTGAATTTGTGAGTGAGTCAAACGAGCATAACTTCATCAGAATATACTACCTGATCATGCTCATTCAAATTAGACGGGCATGTCCATATGAATATGTCAGCAGACATCATGTGAATATGCGAGCATCTTGTCCATTTTGAATTCATGGGCAGATCAGTCCACCTGAATATGTGGGCAGATTAGGAGAGCCTATTCATCTAAATGTGTGGTTGGACTTGTCCATGTGAATCTACAAACGAGCTAGATGAGCATCGTCCATCTAAATATGTGCATAGGATAAACCTGTTGTGTCCATTTGTATTTATGGATGGACCATCGGGCCACATCCATTTGAATCAGCAAGTGGGCTAGACAAACTGAAGCAATCTGCATCTATGCTAAGCCGGCCAAGAAAATTGCAACAATATATATCTATGGACGAATGGAGCAAGTGGATCACATTTATCCAAATATGCGAGCAGGATACCCATGTTTCTCTCATCCGAATCTACATGTGGGCAAAGTGTCAATTCAAATTTATAGACAAGGAGGTGAGACGAACTAAATCTCAAGACGAGCAGATGATGAGGGGTCATGCTTGTCCACATCTGTTGGTAGAGTATGAGGTTCAAATTTTAGATTTTCTATTTTTGAAATTATTTCAATACATCATCAAGATATCCAAATACAATCTTTGTAAAAAATATCAAATTTTATTTTGTGATTTTTTTCTTAGTTTGTCTATATACACTAATCAATTAGGAAAGACAAAAAAGTTATTTTTTTAATCATATAAATTTGTTACTTTTTATAGCTTTTCTTTGATTTCTTTAGTGAATTTTTAAAATATTCACTATATATATATATATATATATATATATATATATATATGGATTTAAGGGAGGTGAAATACCCTTCCATGTGTTTCACTTTGAAATACGTATATGATATAATCATTAATTTTTAAATTAGTGGTCTAGATTAAAACAACCTATAACCACCTAAGTAATATGGAATAAAATATAATTTTAAATTATTTTAATATGGACCTTGACTGTTAATCATATGGGTGTTTTAGTGTGAAACATATATATACTTTCTCCTTTAAAGGCCTAAAATTATGAGTGTTGGTTATGATCTTGTGATAATAACTAATGTGTTTCAATTATTAACTAGTATCCAGTAAACTTTTGAAACTTAATAAAAGATATTTTTTATTTTATCTATAGATATTAATTCATCTATAATTTTTACTATATACATATATACATATATATATATATATAATTATAGTTAAGTTTACTATTCCACTTTATGAAATTTCTCCAAAGTTCCACATAATACTCTAACTTCGCAATGTACCTTGCTCAAACCAAAAATAAAGTACTTAGGTGGTTTGTGTTATGCTCAAAATATTTTAACCACGTTTGATGTGACACTCTGATTATTTTAGTAATAATAATAATTAAGTATTAAGGGAAGCTAAAATAAAATGATAATTTTATTTGAAATCGAATAATTGCTAGCAAACATTAAGGAAAAGATAAAAAGTAAATATTGGGATACAACATGATTAGGTAAAGATAAATAAGATAATTATCTTTTAAAGACTCACAATCATAATTTAATTGGATCATTAATCCCCCATTTAGAGCCTGTTTGGCTAAACTTATAAGTAAGTTAAAACTACTTATAATTAAATTTTAGAAAATCTCCATGTTTGGTAACTAAAAAAATATACTTTTAAGTTGTTAGGTAACTACTTATAAGTTGAAAAAAAATAAGTAGGATCTCCCCTACTTATTTTTAAAGTTATTGGCTTATTAGTTTTAACCAACTATATTACTCTTTTATCCATATTTTTTAATATTATTATCCTATAACTTTAAGGGTATATTAGTTAATATTTATTTTAACAAATATTACAACTACTTATTGTTATTATCAGCACTTTTATCCAAACATGTAACTACTTATATTTTAAAATAAGTATCAACACTAAAATATTTATAAGCATTAGTGCTTATCAGGTATTTTTTATCAGCTAAGTCAAACATACCCTTAATAGTTCAAAAACTACATAGCCTTCTTCCTCTGTATTGCACGCTCTCCCCTATGCATCTCTCTTTCTCTCTCTAGCTCGCACGACACCAAGGCATCAATGGAATAGTAGCGGACCTCGGCCTTCATCCTCACTATCCCATGAGATTAGGGCATGGAACAACTAAGGTTCTTATGCACCTCGAGGCGACAGGATGCAATGGTAATAAGAGGAAATTTCGTTGATAGTGGAGAGGAAGAATAATCCTAGAACTTTTCTTGTCAACCTTATGGTATATAGGGGATCCATGAATTACTGATATAGACTCACATTCTAGAACCATATATGTTGTATTATCCATCCATCAAGTCGCATGCTAAAAAGTATTTTTCAAGATCGTGATCGAGAGCTACTAGTAAAATTATGCTTGTGTTTTTGTTGATTATTATGTGTTTTTTTTATTTCTAGCCATTATCGAAGCTATTCTTATTAATTTAATTATTAAAGTTATTATTAAGACTGACCTAGGTCATTTTATGTATGATGATAATGATTAGTTTTAAATGATTATAATACTCCTAATTTGTATAAAGATAAACACCTTATGTAATCAAGATAAAAGATGTAAGTTGTGGTCACCATGTGTAACCATTGTCATATGTTAAATTGTTATAGATTGATAGAGACAAGTAGCTAGCCTATATATGGCGAAACTACAATTATCTTGTTGGACAAGCCTTCACCCCCTTGTAACGAACTCAAAGGTCCTACCATATAAGGATTACTTACAGATATAATAGTTGTCGTGGTGTGCACATCATTGATCGATCATTGTATGAAAGTAGCATTATATTCCCTTAAATTGTTGAGAGTCTCATTGAATTGATAAAGATTGAAAATTAAGATCAAATGATAATGACTAATTGATAACCATTAATTGATATTAACACATTGATAATTAAAATTAACAAATTATAAATTGTTACATAGTCAAATTGATAATTGTAAGTTGATTATGGTGCAATGATCTATAAATTTTACACTGTTAAATTGATATATACATACATACATACATATATATATATATATATATATTATAAATGAATACATTGATACAATTATTTATTGTTGATTGATTAATTGCTTTATGAAAGGAATATTTTCTTTTATCAAATTGGATATATTTTTTTTAATTTATTGTCATATTGATCATATTCTCCCATGTACTTGGATCTGCAGGTGAGTAGAATTTATTGATTATGATGAAAATACTTCGGCGACAATAGAACTATCATAGTCTATTTTTTGTAATTAAATATTATATCCTTATGAGTTGTCAATTTAAGGATGATACTACTTTAATTTTAATTCTATAATAATATTTTAATTTACTATTCCTTTTATATATGTTGATTGGTCAAAATTAACGGAAAAGTTAATAGTTGAGATAAGTAGCACCTTTGAATTAATCGCTTGAGCACATGTTGGAGGCGTTCCTGATGCTTTCCTCTTATTGAGATCAAATAGTAATTAGCTTACAACAAAGGCAGGAACCGAGACTTGGCCTTCAAAGCATCTGCTTTGAAATGATTCCTTTGGTTCCCATGAGAATATATCATTTTTAAAAGAAATCAGCATCTACTTTGTGGCTGCTTGATATATGGACTCTTCCACTTTCTCATTCCAAAATTGTTCGTTTATTTTAGTTTTGCTAATATATAATTCAATATATTTTTTTTGTTACAAAATTAGCCTGTTTAATTAATAAAAGGAAAAAGAAAGGTAAACAGAAAAATAAAGAAATGCAGAAATTTTGGTGAGAATCATATTCAAAATCTTCTCCTTAATATATTTCTTCAGGAAAAAAAAACATCTTGTGCATGAAATGAGTTATTGGATGAGGTCTTAATTCTCGTTATTTCCAAAAAAAAGGAATTTTTATGAATTTGGTATCAAGTTACTACAAAATGTGATCTTCAAGTTACGGATTTTTTTTGCTTGTTTCAGACATAATGCACAACACTCATGAATATATACTGAGACCCACACCTAGGTAAGAAGGAAACCGTGCATTCGAACTCATTGTTCCCGCAGAAAAGTAAGGGAAGAAACAAGATGGCAATGGTGCTGGATGCCTTTCTGGGAAGCATGGCAGAGAAGCTGATGAGCTTTGCCGAGGGGGAGATGAGCATGCTGCTTGGCGTCAAGGACCAGGTGAAGAAGCTGCAGAGGAGGCTGGAGAGACTCAAAGGCCTCCTTGATTACGCAGAGCAGAAGAGGCACACGGAATCGCACATGACAACGTTGGCCAAGGAGCTCAAGGATGTGTTGTACGATGCCGATGACATACTCGACGTCTGCGGTCTGCATGATGGAAGGCTGCAAATTACTTGAAGTTGAGCAGCAAATTCCATCGGTGGCGGTACGCTCTCCTTTCAAGAATAAGCTTTCGTCTTGCTTCCGTTGTTTGAAATATCGTCGTAAAGTGGGCATGGACATAATGAGACAACGGTAGAATTGATGAGCTTGAGAGGCAGTCATCACCACAAAGTTTGCTTTAACTCGTGAGATGTCTCCTGTTGAGGAGGTCTCGAGTACTGTTGTAGGATCACAGATTGAAGAAGCTGCACAAAAAACTGATCAACTGGTGTCGCTCCTTCCACAAAGCCTGTTCTTAGTGCTAGTTGATATATGGAGTGCAGTATGTATGATATAAACTATTGAGAGGCCCATTGATTCGTGTGGTAACAAAGTGCAGAGTCTTAGTTACCACTAGAGATGAATCCGTAGCTGAGTTTAAGGGCAATCATTCACCATGTGCCATGTGGACAGAATGGACACTGGTTGTTGTGCAAAGAGGTATTCGAGGAGGAGGGAGAATAACATGTGATTCGTAGTTTAAGTAAAATTGGATATGAAATTGTTGAGAAAATGTGATGGTCTTCCCCTTGCCGTCAAGGCTATTGCAAGTGTTCTTAGGACGAGAGATACGGACGTAACTGAGTGGGAAAGAGTTCTGAACAGTGAAATGTGGTGGTCTATGAGCCAAATTAATGACCGAGTACCGGGGGCTTTACATTTGAGCTAACAGGATTTATCACCAAATCTGAAACAATGTTTTCTCTATTCTTGTTTGATATATGCAAATGGAACGACGACGCACAGATATATACTTGTGAGGTATTGGATTGATGAAGGCTTCATAGTGACAAAACAAGAAGATAATAATAATAATAGCATGATGATGGAGGAGGATGTGGCGGAGGACTACTATTCTGAACTAATAACAAGGAATCTACTGCAACCACATCCTGAATACTTGGGTGGTCTGGTTTGTACTATGCATGACCTTTTACAATCTCTTGGTCAATCCTAAGATTCCAAAAGATATATGATGACTTCTCCCCGCCATCAAGCCTCCGGATCTTATCGTTTGGATATTCCAAGATGGATGATGTCAGTTTCATTGGGTGATTGTTTCCACAACCTAACAAAATTGACTCTTGACAATGTTCCAGCATTTACAGAGCTTCCTCCTCAGCTAAGCCAGTTGCCGCGGTTGAAGCATCTTATTATCATCGGTGCCGAAACCATCCTACGATGGGACCTCAATTCTTTGCATGCCGCCCAGCAGGCGTCACATTCCCGAGTCTAGAATACATGGATGTTAGGGACATGCCAAATTTGGAAGACTGGCCATCATCAAGTCATGTCATGATGCCAAAATTGTGCCAATTGCATCTTTTTTATTGCCCAAAGTTGAAAACCCTTCCGAAATGCTTGTCTCATGCCACCAACTTAAAGGAAGTTGTGATCTTTGGTGCAAGGAAGCTGACAAAAATCGGCAATTTCCCCTTTCTGTCAGTCCTGATGTGTTTAGCCGATTGCGATGAATTGAATAGTTTGTCTAACCTTCCATCGTTAAGGACTCTCCAAATATTGGCATGCTCAGAATTCGAGTCTGTCAATGGTATTGATGCATTGCAGCAACTCTCCATTGATATTATTTCTGCACGACACCTTCCGCATTGGTTGTCACGATTGGCCTCGCAACCACTTTTCAGAACGCTTGATATGATTGCACTCGGGAACTGCTCAAAGGTTGCTTGAGAGATGGTCCGAATTGGCACATTATTCATCGGATTCAAGATGTTAAAATTTGAACTCTTGATGATAGTAGTGGTACATGTGCTACACCATGAATCCACACTCTTATCAGATGAATGTAGTATCAGAATAAGTTTTCTCTCAGGTATCTTCTTTCCTTTTTTTTCTGTATCATCTCATCTTCTTGATCTGGATGGTTTGTTCTGAATTTTCCGATTTTGATTTTCTAATTCTTCAAACATATCTATTTGGGATTCTTCATTTCTGGATCGTAATAGTGTTTTGTGCTTGTGGTTCTATAGTTTGTTATGGTTTGGTTGAATCTTCAAATTCTAGCTCTTCTACAAGTATTGCCATAGATTTTTCTAGTCTAATGTTCCTACTGCTCCTATGATACCACACTAGTTAACTAATATTCTTCTTGCTAAAGACAAACAAGGATTTGTGGATGGACCTTGTAGATTAGAACACTTTGATCAAAGTTTGCATGCTCAGTGGAAAAGATGGAATGTGATTGTGGTTTCATGGATTACAAGCACAGTTGCTAAAGATCTCATTAGCAATGTAACGTACACTCAAGAGGCACTGAGTAGAATGGAAAGATTTGAGATAACACTTTGAAAAGATTAATGGTACAAAGATCTATTTTATTCGGAAGGAAATGTACATTATTGTTCAAGGTTCTATGTGGTTGCTGAGTATTATACAAAGCTGAAGAATTTATGGAAGGATCTAAGCACAGTGGTACCAAGTTTACCTGTCATGGATGAACTGAAGAAATATTATGAATATCTTGCACAACAAAAACTTCTTAAATTCTTGATGAGATTAAATGACTCTTTTGGTCAAGCAAGATCACAAATCCTCATGATGAACCTACTTCCTTCACTTAATCAAGTGTGTTCTATGATCATAAAGGAAGAGCAACAACACGTACGATAAATAATCCAGCAGATTAGTTAGTTTTTTTAGTAACAAGTCTAAAGCCAAGAAGAATTATTCTATAATATGTGATTATTTCAAAGCCACAAAAAGTCACAATGCTATAGAATTGTTGGTTTCCCGCCGAATTTTAAATTCAATGAAGGAAAATTTCAGAATAATTCCAACACTGTGAGAGCTCCTGAAAAGCCAAATTCAAATATTCCTAAAGTTGCATAAGGAAGTCTCAATGATTCAACAAATCAAAAGGGTAATTTTCTAACAGAAGAGCAGTATCAGTATTTTCTAAAGCTCATTAACAAGGATAAGAATACTAATAGTGTCGATTCAGCTGATGCTACTAATATGGCAGGTACTACTCCTACCTTGTTCAAGGATTCAAGGTTTCATATTACAATCGTGTGACTTTACCTAATGGAGAGGTTTTTATGGTCTCACATGTTGGATCCTATTTAATGTTGTCAACTAAAAGACTTACGAATATACTATGTTTTGGATTTCAGATACAATATGATTTCAATGGCCAAACTAACTTCATATTTGAATTGCTCAATTGCGTTTTACTTAGAATTTTGTGTTCTTCAGGAGCAATTTAGTGGACGGGTGAGGTTGATTTGTAGGCAATTTAAAGGACTACACTATTTGGAAGATTTTGGTGTACTGCTGCAATTCCGTCTAAGAATGATGTAGCTCTGGCTGGTGCAAGCGTTGTAGTTCTTGAAGTGTGGCATCAAAGATTAGGACACTTGCCTTTAAAGAAGTTTCGGTTTGTATGTAACTGAATAATTCTATAATTCCAAAAATTTTCATTGTATTGTGTGTCCACTTGCAAGGCAAACTAAATTGCCTTTTATGTTTTCTGAAAAGGATAGAAGTATGAAAAGGTTGGAGTTGATATATATAGATACCTAGGTAGCATATAGACATATCACACAATGATTACAGGTATTTTTTAGTTATTATTAATGATTTTATGGAATAGCGTGGATTTATCTGTTCAAAAACAAAAATGAATGTCACTTGCTGCTAGAAAAAAATATCAGTTTGACATAAAATCAGTTTGATACAAGAATTAAAATCATTCGATCAGATAATGAAACATGACATTTTTACAAACTGTAATAAGTTGTTTCGAGAGAAGGCATAGGTATATATTGAAAGTAGCTAGAGGGTTAATCTTTCAAGCTAAAATTTTTACACATTGCGTATTTGGTTTCAAAGCCCTATGAGCTCTGCGTTTGGAGGATTTGCGAATTATTGGGGAAAGTGTGTACAAGCAGCTATCTACATTATCAATAGAATGAATCTTCATGTCTTGAATAATAAATCTAGTTATGAAAAATTCTTTGATGATCATCCAAACTTAAATCATCTCAAGTTGCAAAACAGTAACAGATAAGTTTGGACCCATAGCTATTACTCCTGTTTCATGGATTATTAATTAACACAAAAGGGATATAAACTTTTACTTTTCACAAACATACTTCGGATTCTTCTTTCTCTAATTAGTCTGTCTCTGAGCATCATGGTATTTGAAAAATTCAGACTTCTTGCCTCTCTACTTGCCTTGTAGTCCATATTCTCCTGCTGATATAATCACTGATACTCTTGCTCAACTTCCTGAGAATTTAGCAAATCCTCCTACTTCTAATACTCTGCCCAGTTTTGATATTGAGGTTGCAGTACCTGATTCTGTAAGTTCACCATCTTTATCTCATGTGCTAGATAATGTGCTTCTTGCAAAAAGGCAAATTAGGCATCCTTATGGGATGAAAGATTACGTGGTATCAGCTGTTGTTAGAAACAAGACTGTGCCTACTCCATATACTATGGATAGATTTATTTCTTATCATGTTTTATCAGCCAATTATGGAATTTTCTTTAGTTCTTTGGCAACTGTGTAAGAATAAACCTCTTATAAACAGGCTGCTAACAATCCACTACGGGTCAAGGCTATGAAGGAGGAGCTACATGCTCTTGTTCAGAATGGTACCTAGGAAATAGTTGACTTACACAAGGGGTATAATCAAAGAGCAAGAATTGATTATAAGGATACATACTCACCAATGGCAAATGTTGTGTCCATTCATGCTTTTCTGATTGCAATAGCACAAAATGTGACGACCAACCCCGACATAGTCGATCGTTAGCCGTGACGAGAGGGTTATATAGACAATTCACTATATCAAGTTCAGATATTTGAACGTTGTGAAAACATGATAAGAAAAATAAACTAAAATTTGAAATTATAAAAAAAATTGGCAGCATCTCGACGTAAAATGGATAAATAACAAAAATGTTCATGTATACAACATTCTATATAAATTAAATATAAACATAAAAGGGATAACTGCCAATAAAAATGTAATGGTTGTGATTACAAGAGCATGATGGATCAACAATAATATACGAATATGAGGAACACTGGTCCTCAGGAATTCAAAAGTGGGATAAAATCAGAATCTCAAATCCAAATGGCCAAAACGAATGAATAACATGAGACAAATAGAAAGTTAGGAACTATACAAGTTTTCTACTCATAAGTAAATGCTAATAAGCAAAGATAGTTGTACTACTCTAGTCCGTCGACCTCACACATGTACAAACCTCAACCCATGCACATCACATAGCATATCTAGCAGTCGTCCTGTAAAATAGAAAGAGAGGGTGAGCATAAAGATGACTCAGTGAGTGGAGGGAACACAATATCGAAAACCAATAAAACCGAAGTCCACGATGCAATACGATAAAATCATGCAATGAATGTCATGTAAAATATTTATCCTTCTCAACTACAAAAGGAAGTAGACTAAAGGAGAAAGAAACCCTCACTAATATCGTACGGCCAATACGAAATCCTAAGCGAGTTATTGTGCAGACTGAGGCTTGTCAATCATAGGCGGACTTAATAGTTTACCTTTTCATCGATGTCGTCCACCTGGGAAAGCAGTAGTATCCCAAGGATTTAATCATTGCCTCTATGAACAGGACTTAATATTTCCCACACCTACTCGGAGTTGATCATTCTCTAATGTTATGAAAAAATCATGCCACAAGGCAGTTTTTATCATGACATGTCATATATGTATGAATGCACATGCATTTTATAAAAGAACATCTCGTAAATGATACTAATCTAGGGAGAATCATTAAATCCCGCAAAATTCGAAAATCCGAGAAAATATCATAAAAACTATCGATAAGTTCATAAAAGGAACAAGTGACATATTTTCATGAATCTAAGCATGAGATAATTAATTTAGAGCATGACACACACTCATTCATTTCATATGATGCAGAAAATACACATGGATGCAATAATCCATCCCGAAAAGGCGTCTTATCTCGTTGTAAGACTATAGATTGCTACTAGAGCATACTTAATGTCATTATGATAATTCCACTCACCTCGATATCGCGTGGCCTCATAAAACCCAACGCGTTCGAGTCCAAATCAATCATGACAAGAACCTAACCATAAGTTTCATAATTTTTTTATTAAACTCATTTTTGATACTCTACGACTTGAAATGATACTCATGTCAATTTTAATCTAATTAAGAGATACTTCCCTATTTACTTGTTACTTTCATTTAGTAACTCGAATTAATCATAATTATCTATTTATTATGACTAATCAATGTTTATGTGACTAATTATCCTATTCTACTTAGTTTTATCACTTTAACACTAACTTATGCTAATTCTACCTACTTGTCATAAAAATCATTATAAATCTAATTCTTATTCATACTAAACATAACGACTAAATGCATATGTTATAAAATTCCTAACTATGTATCACATTTAAATCTACTACATCATTCTAAGCACTAACTTTTATATTGAAAGCTTCTAATTGTGACTTACCATTTTTACATTAGAAACTTATAATTATGAGTCACCAATTTTGGATTTAATGGAGGTGAAACACCCATATGATTAACAATTAATTTTTAAATCTATGGTCCAGATTAAAATAACCTATAACTACCTAACTAATATGAAATAAAATATGATTTTAGGTTATTTTAATCTGAATCACATATTTAAAAATTGACGGTTAATCATATGGATGTTTCACCGTGAAACACTTGGAGGGTGTTTCACCTCATTGAACCCCCAATTTTATATTAGAAACTTCTAAGTATGATTCATCGCGTACGATGTGGAGTGACACTAAGCGTCCACGATTCCGTGAGCTCTAACTCTCAAGAAATGCGACTGTTCGCTACATATCAAATAATTTGAGAGTTACTCATACATATGTATTTATTTATAAAAATCAGCACAAAGTCATACATGACTCATAAGTCGACTCACCGCATGTGAATTGCAATGGAGTCACAAAAACCTCAAGTTCGAACACGAGAACCCTCGAGTAACAAGTGAAAGTCCCTACACACAACAAATCAGCCATGTTACCCTTCTTATCAACCTTGTATCAACCCTAGAACATATGATTATTATACCATGAATGCTCACCGCGCCGCCCAAACTCAAGCTAGTCCCTAATCGACTTCGACCACATCACTTACTCGAAATTGAAAAGAAAAAAGCACACCGTTACAGCAAAATCAGCTAGCGTATAAACCTTAGAAATCAGCTAGTACCTAATCCCTTAATCAATTATTTAATTGAATCCGAATCACCCTCACACTTACCTCGATCAGCTCGAGAACACCTCAGAATCCGAAGAGCTCCGCGGGTCTGACAACGTGCAAACACGGAAGCAAATGAAACCTAACGCACCCATATACAATTTAGGTATCACTCTCCAAATTAATAACTATAATACTGCAGATTTAAATCCAGTTCGTCGAGTGCTCACCGAGAAGAGAAGAAGAAAAGTAAACGCATGTCTGATTCCCTCTCTGCTCCAAGATGTACGCGATCTAAACTACAGAAGCTATGATAGAAGAATCAGGTTCAAGCTACTCACACATATGGTTATTACTCTCTGCGAATTCACCTTCGATAGTCCGAAGCATTGCGGCACCGACGTTCTCACGAATATGTTGACCACCTGAAATCGCAGCATGTTACATTAATAATTGCGACCAGTGAGCTGTCCTAAACATATCATAGCATCAACCTTAAAATGTGTGAACTCACCAGTGGAGAATCAACCCCCGTTGAGTCGTTGACACCTGGCCGGAAGGTCCATCAATGCAGTCGATGAGGTGCTGCCCATTAGAAACACACAAATGAGCAAAGTAATCATTGGCCCAAAACCCTAAACTATCATCCTCATGACGTACCTTCAAGGATAGCCGACTACTCTAATCTCGACAGGGTCTCAAAATGGCAAAAAAAAGCTCCGTTGGAGAAATGGCGAATCACTATCACGAAAATGAAATTAAATTCAAAACTTCAGAAAAACCTTTGCAACATGTATGCAAGGGTGAAGGAATTTACCGGAAGGAGAATGGCGGCACGTCCGCGGCGAATCACGTCACTTCTCATCAAGTGTCTCTGGCGACTTGAATCGCATCCGAGCTGCTTATAAAGCACCAAAAGGAAATCAGCTTGTAGCCACGTACTCGCATCGTTGAGTCGAGTCAAGACATACCGTCCGATTGCGCTGCTTTCGCCGGCCGCTGTTGTTGCCATGGCTGCATCGTTGGTCGCTGCGGAAGGAGAGAACGAGTGCGGGAGCGAAGCGGCACTGTAGCGCCCGTGAGGTAGGGGTTTTATAATATTGCCAGGACAAGTGTCAAACATCCGACGATCAGATTTTTATTTTATTTTATTTTATTTATATATTATTTCCTTCCCTGAAAAAAGATGAAATTAACCCTGTTAATTTAATGAAACTGCCACTATTTGAGCTTCACTAACATGTTGGGCATATTACACAAAATCACCACCCATTATATCATCTTGACGTGACTAATGTGCTTCTCAATGGTGACCTTTATGAAAATGTATATATGAAAATTCCAAAGGGTTTAGAATTTCATGGGGAGCTCACTGGGAAGACATGCAAATTAATTCTCTCTACAATTTGAAATAGAGATCATGACAATTGAATGTTAACTTCATAGAATTTTTTATAAATGCAGATTTCAGTCAGAGTCAAAATGATTACACTCTCTACCAAAAGAAAAGGTGATCATTTAGTGGCATTGTTTATTTATGTGGACGATATACTCGTCTCTAATAACAGTCCACTCTTAATTGATGAGGCTAAAGCTGCTTTGCAGTCTAAACTCAAGATCAAAGACCCAGTGACATGAAGTTTTTTTCTTAGGAATGGAGGTCTTGCAATCTAAAAAAGGAATTATTTTGACACAATGTAAATATGTTTTAGAGTTCCTAGAGGATCTTGGACACGAAGGATCAAAGCCTGCAAGCACTCCTATGGAGCATAATGTTTAACTTGCAACATATCAATATGATCAAGAAATGAAGAGATTGTATAGAGACTAAGTTTCAAATTCTGAAGATGATCCTCTCATGCGTGAGTATGATACCAATGCTTAATTGGTTGATTCATTTATCTTACTCATATCATACCAGACATTACTTATACAGTACAACACCTTAGTTAGTTCACGCACCAACCTAAAGTCTCATATCTTCAGGCGGCTCTCCGAGTTGCTAGATATCTCAATGGTGCTCCTAGGTAAGGTATTTTCTTTTCAACTGATAAGAATACTAAAATGAATTCTTACTCCAATGCAGATTGGACTTCTTGTGAATTTACAAGAAAATCAATTTATGCATTTTGTGTTAAACTTGGAAAATTTTCTGGTATCATGGAAATCTTAAAAAACAATCGATTATATTGTGATCCTCTATTAAATCCGAGTCTCGGAGTATCGCTCTGGTTGTTTAGAAAGTTGTATGGTTAGTGGTTATGATGTTTATTTGCAAAACTTAATCTTCCTATTTGCATGCTTATACAAGTTCGCAGTGATAGCAAATCTGCTATTCAGGTTGTCGACAATCTGATATTTCATGAGTGGACTAAACGTATGAAAGTAGATTGTTATTTTGTCTGTAATCATGAGCAAAAAAGAACTAATATGACATCAATATATTCCCACGCGTGAGCAACTCACCGATGTTTAATGAAGGCCCTTGATTGACAACAACACTTTTATTTGATTTTCAAACTGGGTCTTACTAACCTGTTTTAGCCTCCAACTTTAGGGGGAGTGATAAAGCTATTGTTATATGCCACACATTATACTGGCATTGACATTTGATCTCAACTACTATAGTAGATAATTAAAATAGTTATGTGTGTAATGTGTCTGTTAGCAATTTCTAACTACCGCGATAACTTCTTTCGTCATTGTACTTATGTATAAATAGGAGAGGGTGTTGGGTGAAGTAGTTCCAGTTTTTTTTTCATTTCTTCTTTTGAAACTCTCTCTCTCTCTCTCTCGGAAATCAATTTGTTTAACGTAGTATCAAAGTCAAAGATTCTATGTTCAAATCTCGATTAGCTCATATTAAAATTATTTTTTTCCCTTTAATTGCTCAGGTGTTGGACTTTGAATTAAATCAAAATTACTAACGTGGCACAAATAAGGAGAGTATTAAAATTATAAATATAAATATATTATTTTTTTATTGACTTAACATATTTAATTTAATATCAACATTTTTTCCTATTTGATTATTTCACTAATTGATTGATTGATTGATTTATGTGTTTATTTATGTGATTCTTTAATCTGACATCGATCTTTTGCATAGGGTCAACTGGTGGCATCTTTATTCTCTATGTCCTTGTGGCTACACATCCTCAAGTAATTTTCTTGGTTGTCTTCACGAGATTTTACGGTAAAAAAAGATGTCTGATGATTGAAGAATAAGTACGTTAGTTCTTATTTACAAAAATAAAGGGAATATTCAGAATTGTGCAAATTATAGAGGGATTAAGCTTATGAGTCATACAATGAAGTTATGGGAAAAAATGATTGAACATAGGTTGAGAGTGGAGACTAGTATTTCTGAGAGACAGTTTGGATTCATGCTAGGAAGATCCACTACAGGGGCGATTTATTTACTAAGGGGAATGATGGAGAAGTATCGAAGTAGGAAAAGAGATTTACATATGGTTTTCGTTGATTTAGAAAAGACGTATGATCGTGTACCAAGAGAGAT
>LTAE01007016.1:6623-23842 GCA_001647135.1 Pontederia paniculata
GGGGGGGGGATATATAATAATGGTTACTGCCAAGGGAAGATACTCCTCATTCTAAATACAAGAAATGTTTGTCTGCTCATAACTTATTTTCATCATAATGGCAACACTATTGAAGATTTAGTGGACGTCCAGAAGTTATTCAGTCCCCAACTAGAATCAGAAAAAAGAAATAAAATATCATATGATATTAAATTCAATCCAAGACAATATTCCGAAAGAGCAAATCTAATGATCCACTCATAAAACTTCCGTTTTCTAGTTAACAATGAATTAAAATCATGAAGTGAAACAAGATCAATATAGTTTAGTCGAAAAGAGATTGTTGTAAGACTTACCATCCCAACCATATGGTGCAGGTTCTTTCTCCCATTTCTTATATTTTGTTTCAGCCATTTCTTGTGTGTCAAGCATGTAAGCCTTTTGCATATCCAAACCATTTGAATCAAGCAACTTCCCTATCTTCTTTTTCCTTTCGTCAAGCCACTTTTGCTTGGAGATACCCCTTGACTCAGCTGGAGCTTCCATTTTCTTCTTCTCTTCCACCATTGCCATTTGATTGGCCTTCTTGGCCTCCAGCTGCGTATGCACATATATTCATACATAAACATGATGTCATACACAAGTGGCAAAGCAAACGAAAAAGAGGACAAGGAAGCATGGATTTCTTTTTGGAAAATTGATAGAAGAGTCAGGTTATTATAGAAATTTCTGTTAAAAAAGATTTCTTTACCAATCTCTGTTTCAACTTTGCCATTTTGTCCCACTTATCAGTGACCTTTTGATTCCCCAATTCAGCAGCATCCTGATCATCATTGACATTGCCACCATCATTCTGATCAGAATCATACTCTGGTTGAGGAGTGTCAGTCGCTTGTTGTTTATCTAAAAATAAAATTTCACTTTGATGGTGAGGTGAACAAACTTTGATGACATCAAGAAAAATTTAAGAAAACATATCTAAAGGAATTTTGCTATACAGAATTTGTTACTATTTTGAGATAATTTATTGTATCAACTACAATGCCCTGCTTAGTCAGTTTTCCCTCAAAAGAAATTCAATATATGAGATAAGGGAAACAAAAAAAAAGATTCATCTTGGTTTGCTTAACCCATGTTGCCTAACTGGCAGGGTTCAATGCATCAGAATCATAAGAAAATATCATTCATCTTCCTTCTATTGAATATGGCCGCCACACATCTGGTCTGATGTGTTAGAAGGACTAATCTTTTCATTTGGTTTTCTCAAAGAATATAGATTTGCTTTTCTCAAAAATTATATATATATATATGATGATGAGTGACCACATCTGATGATCCTATATACTCATGATTTGCTGGTGTTCATAGTAGAAAGAAAATGCAAAGTACGAAAACTTGGATGTCGCTCGTAGGAAACAACAGACCTGATACATTCTTCTCCGCGAGTTCCCTTGCTTCTGCAATTTTCTTGTAGCAGAACTCAGTACACTCGTGGTAGAGGTTCGCTGCGTTGATGCAACTGGGATGCACCATCCTCTCTTTGGGATCTTTCTCTACATTGTTATTGCTCTCTAAGAAAAAACCAAAGTTGAAAGGAAAGAGGTCTTCTCAATACATATTATCGAATTGTATAAGCAAAAGAACAACACAGGAACAATCATGAAAATAATAGTATTAGCTTCGTAAAACAATCTAGACTTCCAAGAAAGATTCCGTCTTTCAACAGGCATTAGCCATTGTTGCACATAAACAACAAGATCAGAGCAGTGTAATTTCAGATAGAAATTGGAGGATCAGAGAGAAGAAAACAAGGTACCTTCCTCTTCCCGAGCTTTTGCTTCAGCAATCCGTTTGAAGCAATACTCAACACACTCGTGGTAGGGATTAGAGGAGTTGATGCAATCAGGATGTGACTTCCCTCCCTTCTCCATCTCCGACGTTTCCCTGGGATGGACCTTCGAGATTGAATGATTGAGGATGAGAAGAAAGAACCATAAAATAATATTCTGTAAGCAGACACTGAGCATATTCGTCATATCATAAAATTACAAATACTTCAATAGATTCTATTTTCCTCAATGAAGGTTTTAAAGTTTTAGGTTAATCCTCAAGGCAGATACTGAGCATATCCCTCTCCTCAGGCGGAGACTTTAACCATCTGTTACCTTCATATCCAAGTAGCAGAACAAGGAGACTAATAAAAGGATAATTTTATGTCATACCAGCAATCTATTCTAGACAAAGTGTTCATGAACAGAAGGAATGGAGTACACAAGTTATGTGTCAAAATAAAACTAAGCAGACACCCAACTGCACACATTGAAAGAAAAAGTGTATCATATGAGATAAAAGTCATGACTTTAAAAATTAGAACTTTTTCTTATTCGATATCAACACGACGAGCATGGAATTCTAAGTTAAAACGCTTCATAACGCAAGTCTCTTATGTTTCACATTTCTAAGGGCTTTGAGGAAGTACATGTTAGATCCTCGAATTATGAAGAAATTTCTTAAATTTGGAACGCAAAGAACAAATTAGGGCACCAATTGCCATGATGAAGAGAGATTGAGTGAGAGGGATACCCTTGAGTTGCCCCTCGAATCGATGGCGGTGGAATCAGCAAGTGGGCGTGGAATTGGGCGTCGTCAGTCTCCTTTTTTGCAGCGATGAACAGCTTCGTCCGGCCGGCCGGCGTCGATCCGCGATGGGCGATTAAAACCCGTCGACGTCGCCGAAGGCCGGTGAGCTCGAGTGGAGAGAGAGAGTGAGAGAGAGAGAGAGAGAGAGAGAGAGAGAGAGAGAGAGGAGTGTTTCCCTCTTATTTTTATCCAAAGTACCCTTGAAGCCCTAATATAATTTCAAAATTACCTAAAAAACTTGCAAAGTTACAAATAAACATACTTAAAAAACTTAATAAGACCTCCACATAAAAAGAATTAACATTATTCATTTTTTTTTAAATTTAAAAAGATCATTCGATAAGCCTAATGAAACGCTAGTTTCCCTAGCTAATTAAAATTATATATTCTCTTTTGTATTTTGACTATCTTCCAACATATATTTTTAAATTATCCAATTAACATATAAATTATGTGAATACATGTTATCAAAGATGTAAAATATATAAAGATTATATTAAATATATAAATATTATATTAAATATATAAATATTAACTTATAAAATGAATATAAATATAAGATTTTATTTTTTAAAAAAAAAGAAATAATAACATTGAGTGACTTTTCGTCTGAAAAAATTATTTGAACCTAAACAATTTCACTTTTATTGCATTCTGCATAATGCATAGGAAAATTATTTCAAAAAATAAAAATGAAATTGAAAAATTGTAAATGACTTAAAGATTCAGGTGTCCTAATTTTTATGATTAAAATACATGTATTTTAAGACTTTTTCGAAGTACATATTCTATTAAGTTATTAATACTTTTGGTAAACCAAAATTTTGATAATTATATTAAAATATTTTTTAGTTTTTTTGTGCTTAGCGAATATATTTTGATTTAAAATCCATTCGATATTAACTAACGAAAATTGATGTTGAGTGGTAAGAGTTATTTCTCATTTAAGTCATTCATCATAGCTAGGTTTCGATATGGAGCGACATATATTAGTCGTAGTTAGTAGAGACAACTCACAAAATTTTATTTGGTATACATGTATATTGAGTAATAATTCAAAATCTGATATTTAATTTAACAACTTGGAAAGTTGATCAATAAGTGCTTTATAATGTGAGAAGATGCAGTGAAATTTGAGTAAAAAAAAAGGTGGTAAGAGAGAACCTGCTTGCACAATGTATCAGGCTAACTGTTTTAAGCTCATTTAGACATTTAAAGAGTTTAAAGTGCACTAGACTTAATGCCATGTTTGACAAATAAAAAAATAGAATCTAGAGATTTGACTCAGTCAACCTATTATTATTTTGATAATAAACTATTTAGTATTTTTATATATTAACGATTAGGAATTGTATGACAAATTATTTACATTAGTGTTTAGTGAATAAAAAAGAGGTGTTGAATTTTTATATCCAATTTATCATTTTTTCATTAGACTTATATTTTACTATGCATAGTACATGTTAGCTATTTGTTAACTTTTAAATATTATTGACATTAGGACATATAAGTCTTTAATTTTTTTTTATTTATGCATATCTAATTTAGTTAGAAATATTATACCAAATTAATTATTATAAATCACATAATTTTTTCAAAAAGTAAATAACATTAAAAATTAAATAATTTATCATATTAATTTATTAAGCCCATTTAAATTATTTTATAATTATCAATTCATTTCATCGCTATAGTTACAAACATTTTTTTATTATAATTTAAATAAGTTGTTAAATATTAATCGTTAATAATTAATCATTATTCATTAAATAAATTTCTATCCGTTTTTAAATTATTATCCACTTAAAAGGTAGAACTGCACTTTATATAAATTGCATAGTTGCTGGAGCACTAATGGAGGAAATTGAACCGGAACTACTAGAAGGGTTCGATGTCCTCCAATTCCCACATTCAACAAGCCAACTTTCAATTTTATTCAAATATTTAGAGCTACATAAGGTTAAGATATTAGAGAAAACTGAGACAGATTGGAGCTAATCAACTCACTATTGGATCAGCTACCAGTTTCTCTTTCGAGAATGCACTGACAGAAGTTGGAGTAAGTAGAAGAGAAGGGAAAACAGATTGGATCTCTATGTTTGGTATGGCTCTTGCTTTCTGTTGTGGCTGTTAGTTTGAAGAGGTTTCTGTCAGGACTTGAATAGCATGGTATGTATGTTCATGTCTTCTGAACCTTCATCACGCCAAATGCATGAGATTAACAACTTTTGACCCTGCATACACAATGAAGTTATCTTAGGACGCAAAACAAAAGTAAAATGTTATTATCTGGACAAACGGCTGCATTAGTATCCATGGCTATATGATGCAGAACTATACAAATTAGTCATGTGTGATGTGTTCTCCATCATCTGAGTAAATGCGTATCCTAATGAAGATTGAAAAGTATCACTTGCAGGTTGGACTTCATAGCTGCTGGATCTAACTATCATTATATTAGAACAGTTCATTGCAAGTTCCAACTTTCGGGTATATTTGGTTCAACACTTGCGAAGGGGAAGAAAAGGTAACGGAGGAGAAGAAAAATTAGGAAAATAAATGAAAGAGAATGAAGATCTTATTTGGATGATATAATTAAAGAAAAAGAAAGAGAATTATACTTTTTATTGGACAAATATATTATATTTATATATTTAAATTATATATGAATAAAATTGAAAGTATAATTTAAATATTTTTTTTTCTTTACATCTCAATTTAAAATTAAAAAAAAATGAACTGTGACATTTCTCTTCATTCCCCTCGATTAAAAATACAATAAAACAAAATTAATAAATTAACTTTTTTTCTTCTTTACTCTCTTTTTATTTCTAACCAAACGTACCCTTCATGATTATTGCACAGGGCAATGTTTGCATATACTCAGATCTTACAATTTATCATCTGGTTGCTTATTCAAAAGTTAAATGCAGCCAACAGTTAAAGCAAAAATAACTGTCCAAAGCTTTGTGACAAAAAAAGCTGCCAAAAAGTCTGGAAAGTAGAATAGAACGGAAGCCCATCATCAACCTTTCTTTACGTTCAGAACGAAAGAGTTGCAATAAGGAGTAATTTCTCATTGAGAGTCTCGCTATATACAGTAATTTCCCATTGGAAGCTTCACCCACCATAGCCAGGTGTCCGACTCGGGCGATACAGATTAGTCGGGTGCTAGTAGTCCCGGATACTGTGGAGCAATAATAAAAAAAAAAGAATGAAAGAGTTGCAAAAGCCGCAGTGTTCGTAATTTTCCAATAGAGAAGTGAGATAAGATTACATCGAATAATTTTATTTCTTTATCATTGAAATTAATGTGATTTTGTTCATTTATCATTGAAATTGAGTAATGTAGAAATGATTCATAAACTAAATTAAAACACCAAAATATCCATTTCTCTTACAATGTTGGTCTCCTTTTTTGTGAAACAATATTAATTTTTTCAGTGTTATTTACAAATTAATATTTTTTTAGAAAATGAAGTAATCATAACTAAAAAAGCCTATGGAAATACAAGTATTGAGAGAGATGGACTGTTGGTCACGCCATTTTCACTTTTATGCGTCTCCTTTATTTCTTTCTCATTTCTTTTGATCCTTTGGCTTCGAATCTTTTTTTTTAAATATATTTAGGTATTATTTGCATCTTGCTAAAAAATGACAATTTTTAAAATTATAAATTTATAAAAAAATATTTGTATGGACATCCATATATAAAATTCTTAGATGTTAGTAAAGCTAAATATCAACATAAAAAAGATTAAAAAGTATTGATGGTTGACACATTTAATTAATAGGATTGTATTAAAATTAATAACTCTATCAAATTAGTAAAATGCAAAATAATTCATATGAATTTAGAGGATATATTTGACAAAATAAAATATTGGAAAACCTTTTATTTTACATTTTTTGTCACACGACATCGCCACGACCAAAAGTAAAGAACAATAAAAAGAGCATCGCAATAGGAGAGAAATTGAGGTGAGATGGTGGTTGTTAATAGGAGATCAAACAAAAAGATTTAATTTTTAGGTCTTCGAGATGGACGTGAAGCAGGATCTCGAGCAGCAGCAGCAGCAGAGCGATTCAGGACGAAGGGGAGGAAGGAGCGGGAGAAGGAGAAGGAGCGGACTAAGCTCCGGGAGCGGCATCGACGGGCCATCACGAGCCGCATGCTCGCGGGGCTCCGCCAGTATGGCAACTTCCTCCTCCCCGCTCGCGCAGACATGAACGACGTCCTCGCCGCCCTCGCCCGGGAGGCCGGATGGACCGTGGAGCCCGACGGCACAACTTACCGTCCCGCCGGAGCTACTGGCGCCCCGGCCGTGGCCCTGCCCCCTCCTCCGCTTGCTCAATTGGTGCGTCTGTCCTTGTTCACTGAGTAAATTTGCTATTTTCAGTGGTACTTATGGTAAAAGATGAGATTTTTACTTTTTCCTGACAATCACATTAGTTCTTCATTTGTTGCTCATAACAACTAGGAATCTAAAGTGTTTAGAAGTAATTAGCATCAAAATATTTGGACTAGACGGATGAATCTATTTTGTGTTCTTAGCATATTTTCTTTCTTGTCTTTGCTAATGGTTTAGCTTTTCGAGTTGTAATCGAGAGGATTTTCAGGTACACATTAAGGACTTGTTAGTAAAAGAGTAGAGTTCAAAGTGGCATCCTTTCGTTACTTTCAGTAGGTTTTTTTCCTCTAGAGGTACTGTAGTTCTCATCTCGAACATAATTGCCAATGGTCAAATCCTTACTATCATTTATCTTAATTTTTCCTTTTTTTTTGTTCTGTTTGAGGGATCTTATTAAGTGTAACTGCAGAGCCCATTTCCAACTAGGTCTGGTGAAAGTCCCATATCTGCAACCTCCATCAAGAATTGCGCAATGAAAGGGTCACTGGACTCTCAGGCATCCCTTCTCAGAATTGATGAGAGTTTCTCACCTGCATCTTTTGATTCTGTTGTCGTTGTTGCTGAAAGAGATCTTAAGAGCGACAACTATTCTACTGCAAGCCCAATCAATTCACAAGATTGTGTTGACACTGACCAGGTTCTTGTTGTTTATCTTACATTTTGCAGTAAACTGACTGAAAACAACTTTGTTTGCTAAGAGATGAGTTTGCCTAATTCATTTGATTATTACAGCTACTGCCAGAATCTGTAGATCATGAAGGCAATTTTGGCGGGAATACATACGTTCCAGTTTATGCCTTGCTGCCTGTAAGTGACAAGATTTTAGTTGTTTTTCTTCTTTTGCACACTAACAAGTTAGAAACTAAGAAGTTATTTCTTTCTTTAAATCCTTTTGTTTGTAATGTTCGTACTATGTCACTTTATTTTTTGTTCACTCATTAGATATTAGTTGCTTTTATTTTGTATATTGTCATGATAACTTCTTCGTTGGTATTTCTTTTAGACTGGTATTATCAACAATTATTGCCAACTGGTGGACCCAGAAGCTCTGCGGCAAGAACTAAGGCATCTAAAGTCTTTGAATGTTGATGGAGTTGTTGTAGAATGCTGGTGGGGAATAGTTGAAGGCTGGACCCCATGCAAATATGAGTGGTCTGGATACCGAGATCTGTTTACTATCATACGAGAATTCGAGATGAAGCTACAGGTGAGAATCCAAGATGGATTTCATTATGCTGCCTCATATCATAAGCAATTAATTGCAAAGAATATATCTTCCAGAAAGGAAATAATTTATTCGTGATATGGGATAGTTTCTGTCCCTTTCTCGAAATGGTCATGGTAATTGATTTTGTATATTCCAGTTCTTTAATGGTATGCATTGAAATTGTTATTTTATAACATATTAAAGCACTTCTTTCCAGTGAAGTCAGCATGTTGTTCTAGGAGTGTTAGTTAACACTACATCTATGTTGTTAAATGATTCAAGCCATTGCGTTTTGGATTGATGGTCCAAACTCCAGAATAAATTATATCAAGTCGTGGACTCAGATGATTGATTTTATTAGAACCGCTGATTCAAGATTTGGTGGTCCGAAATATGGGACAACATGGACGTAGTATAACTAACAATGCACTCCCAATGGACTCTATACGAAATGTCTTTCATGTTCTCCATTTCATTTCCTTTCCCTATCGTCTTATTTTGATACATTATGTCTTATACTTTGTGGTCCTATCCACCTTTCAGGTGGTGATGTCATTTCATGAAAGTGCAGGAGGTGGCACTGGTGATATGCCAATCTCACTTCCCAAGTGGGTTTTGGAGATTGGAAAAGACAATCAAGATATTTTTTTCACAGATCGTGGGGGGAAGAGAAATACAGAATGTCTTTCTTGGGGGATTGATAAACAACGTGTGTTGAAAGGAAGAACTGGTATCGAGGTACTAGGTTTTGCTCAATTTCAACTGTGATTCTTGTTGGTGCATCCGTGCATACTTCTTTCATGCTTAAGATAATTATCTAGTTGTCAATGAAAAAGGTAAAAGGAGACTTCTTCAGTCATCTTTGACCTTGAAAGTGAAATGTTTTCCTGTGATCTCAGATTCTTGTATTTGTATTTTTCGATTTTTTTGTGCAAGGCTTCCCTATAAATTCTTTTTTGCTTTTAATTTTAATGTGTTAATAGGCTGTCATTGCATGTCACTATATATTAATAAACACCATGATATTGGTTTAACAATTTGTGTCTTCATACGTGCAGGTTTATTATGATTTCATGAGAAGCTTTCGAACAGAGTTTAATGATTTGTTTGAGGAAAGACTTATTTCTGCCATTGAAATTGGATTGGGTGCTTCAGGGGAATTGAAGTATCCCTCATTTCCAGAAAGAAGAGGTTGGAGATACCCTGGCATCGGTGAGTTTCAGGTATTTTTAAGTTTCCCAAGTTCTTATGATTCTGCTTTATATGGAATGTTAAATTTCCAAACAGGAAACAGGAGCAAGACTTTCGTTTCGTCTTCCTAAAAGCATGAAAATATGGTATATGGTTTTAAGAGGCACAGTTGAATCACTGGCCTTAATTCTTTTGTGCTGAAATGTCCATGTATGCATTTGACATCATAACTGCAATTTCACAACATATTCCAGTAATATTTCATACCATCAAATGTGCATAAGGCTTACAGCCCATTCTAAGTTTGCATGTATGCATACATTCTTATATGTTGCATCTTACTGTTACAGGTATTTGTTGTTTATATATAAAAAACAACAAACAAAGGTATGCGATATATTTGTTGTGTTGCTGAATTTCTTGAGAATATAGCCATATGATTGGGGAAATTCCATGGTTTCATCTTGATGAAAGATCTTTTAAAACTTAAGAGAAGACTGAGTATGTGGTTTAAAGTATTCCTTATGTAAAAGCTTTCTCAAATAAAAATTTCTTACACGAAGACGATCACTATGCCTTTTCTATGAAATGTTGGTATCTTAAGGTCAGAATCTGAACATCAGAAATTTAACAAAAAATACTTGTTAATCTGGCATTTGTGCAGTGCTATGACAAATACATGCAACAAAACTTACAACTAGCAGCAAAATCACGAGGACATCTATTCTGGGCAAAGGGACCTGAAAATGCTGGTCATTACAATTCCAGGCCACATGAAACTGGGTTCTTCAATGATAGGGGTGGTTATGACAGCTATTATGGGCGCTTTTTCCTTCATTGGTATGCACAGACTCTCCTTGACCATGCAGACCAGATATTATCCCTTGCAAACCTTGCATTTGAGGGGATACAAATAGTTGCAAAGGTATACACATTAATTGCTAAGGAATTTCTTGCATTCCCTTTTTTTAGCAATCTTCTTATGATGATCCATTTTTTTGTTAGATCCTTATGAAATGTTTCCATCATCCTGAAGGAGTACACAAATATTTTGGATCTGTACTTTTCTAATTTATACTGCACATTTGTAAGGCCTTAGAACTGTAGGAAAATTCATGCTTCTACAAGTAGATTTTTATTGATTAGTACGTAATTGATCATTGACAGTTTTGCAATGGAAAGTTTCTTCCAACTAGTTGGTGCCGAGTATTATGATTTTTTTTCCTTTTTTCCTTTTTTCCTGAGAGATGAATTTTGTTCCCTCAGTGTAATAGAAATTATTCTGAACTCTTCTGCAGATTCCAGCGATTTACTGGTGGTATAAAACATCTAGTCATGCTGCAGAGCTCACTGCTGGATTCCATAATGCTTCAAATCGAGATGGTTATGCTCCAATCATTGACATGCTTAAGAAGAACTCTGTTGCTATGAAGTTCATTTGTCCGCAGGAGATTGCTCAGGAAAGTGAAGAGGCACTGGCTGATTCAGAAGGGTTAATTTGGCAGGTGCGAACCAAGCTGCATCACTATAGTTTGCACCATAGTTTAGTTTCCTCTTGTCGCCTCGCTCACATGCATACACTGCATCTTTTTTTTTGAAAAAAAAAAACTGCATTTTCTAGGTTCTGAATGCAGCTTGGGAACGAGAGTTGATGGTAGCTGCTCAAAACATCCTTCCTTGTCATGATAGGGAAACATACACAAGAATACTAGAAATGGCTAAGCCGCAAAATGACCCCGATCGTCACCATCTCTCGTTTTTCACATACCAAGAACGAACTCCCATGTACATGCAAAGAGAAATGTGCTTCCCTGAGCTACATAACCTCATCAAATGCATGCATGGTAAGTAGGTGGTTTTATGCACTTCAGACTTTCTGATAGGATGCAATCACAAAGCATCAATCTTAGGAGCTTGTGATGAGAATTGTGGGATGATGGATACGTTTCTTGTTTTACAGGAGATGTGAACAATGACGCCCAAATTTGACTTGCACTGACAACTTTTATTTATTCTGTTACGATGAAGAAACATGATCGTCGACGGAAGCAGCAATGACGCTTTAAGTCCGTAACAAATTGACTATTTATCAGACCTGATACTGATTTTTTTTACTTGATCAAAATGTGTCATAGGGCCTTATTCTTGTAGATGTATGAACTTGGTTGTTCTGGAAAAGAAAACATGCCACTTTCTACTGTGCTGTAAATGAGCAAAAGATTTTTTTCTTTCGTGATTGAATCAAACCTCATGTGATGGCTGCTAGAAGTTAACAACTACTATTTCAAAAGAGAAGTCAAGCAATTCAAGTGCGTGACCGCTGTTATGACATAAATAAGACATTATCCGTGTAGATGTCTTAGACGACACATTCGTATCGATGACTGCTGTTTCATATTGTGTCCACTCCGCGTTAAGACATTATCCGTGTAGACGAGGCATCCGTCTTAAAACCGAAGTCATCAAGAACTCCTTCGGTGCTGCCTTCATATTTTTCAGAGAAGCGCATGCTCGAGCGCTCGTCGACACTTGCATAAGATATACACACGACTTCGCTCTACGGCCGCACGTGTCATGCACTGTTACAAATGTGCATTTCTTCGAGCTTCACCGGAAGCCCAACTACTGCATCTCCCGGAAAACGTCCTCCGCCAACAGCATCCGGCCCTCGCGCAATGGCGCATTGGGTGCATCCCCTAGGCCAGAATTGGACTGGCCAGAAGGGATTCGAGGCGAGGGTTTTAGCAGGAATTCGAACAGACACGCGCCCGCCATTTCGACTCGGAATTAGATTCGTTGATAGCTCCTGTTCCGTGGCGAGACAAGGAACAAAAACATGGATGTCGGAAGGATCTTTAGGCAATCCATGAACGAATCAGATATTATTTGCCAAAAGAAAGCGAACGAAAACCTGCTGTTGCTACTACTACTATTAATAATAATTTGTACTTCAACTCTGCAACAAAGTATATAAATTGCAAAAAAAAATTTACGCAAATTATATCCAATAAAAAAATTGCAATGTATATACTCCTTCATACTACTTATTTTACTATAATAATAAACTGGTTATAAAAAAAAGTTTAAGAATGGTGTAGAAAATTATGTCACGGAATTTTGTCCTAATTGTGAAAGGCCTTTCGATATGAAAATTTTTGTTGATAAGAAAGCAGAGTTCTTGGCAGATTTCCTCTCATCAATTCTTAATGGAACAAAAACGAAAAATAAAAAGAAGACAGCAATTCTCAAAAACTCGGGAGCACATATAGATCCAATTTCAAACCCACGAAAATATTGGCATAATAAAAAGCTGAAATTTGGGAATAATTTTAAACTTAATTTAACTAAACACATACCAACAGCTTGCAGAAGTAAATTTTACAATCAAATGGTAGAGAAGCACCTCCTGAAACAAAGTTGAGCAAACTGGAAAATTCATTTCATCTCTCCTTCCTCGCACAGTTTAATTTCGTTTGCGATGCATGATACACAACAATCCATGAGAACATGTCAAGAACATTCAAATAATAGAAGCAAACTGCTTGTTCTCCTCGAGCACTGTCTTCTGCTGACAAAGACCCTTGAATAATCTAATCCAACACAAAATGTGTATACCATAAGGCCAACACTTGAAGAAAATTCAATATTGATATCAACATATAAACCAAGTTGCCTGTCAACCACAAGCGTTCTGCAAAATTTTAGTTTCTACATGTAAAGTACTAGTACTTTGCTTTTTGCATCAACTTGTGGATCTTGTCGCGACAGAACAAGATGACACTCTTCTAACGTATAAGCCGCAGAACCTGTCCAAGTAAAAGAGCTAATGTTCGAACAAAGTCAGTTGGATGTGACATTATTGAGGAACCCAATAGAATAAATAAACAAATTACGAGCTAGAGATATACATGTCTGGAACATTTCTGTGTCTGCAATATCTCTGGCATTTGGCGTACACAAAACTGACACTAACTGTAAATTGGTCAACTGCAATAGTGTCTCAAAAGCTCCAAAGAAGAAAGCAGATCAAGATCAAGGAGTAAAGAAAACAGATCAATAGACCATGTTGTTCTCAACCAATGACGATTTTCTAAGTTACATCCTCGTTATCCTTTTTTTAGTAAAAATAATTTTTCTTTTATATTGGAATAACAATTATTCCAACAATCAGATTCGTTGCTGCTAGAAAAAAAAACACATTCAATGGAAGTGTTGTGGGAAAGGAAACAAAACTTCCAAGATAAGCAGAAAATCTAGAACCTGTGATTAAGAATCTAGAAAATCATGAAGGAAAAATTTGCAAACTTACAAGGTCATACTCAGATGATCAATCTTTCAACTTCAAAGTATTAACAGATTTAGAAAATTCCGGAAAATGTATAACCAATTGCTTTAAAAAGGAAGCATGAAGTTTGTCGTCAGCGCTTGATGCAAGATTCTAGTTTATCAGCACATCCTAAGTCCATCTGACATAATGAGACACTTTAAGCCTTGAATTTATAGAGATAATTAAAGAGAGATGGCCGACAAATAAGCAGGATGTTCTAAGAGAGAGAATGAAGGAGAGGTGAGGAAAGGATATCTACCTCTCACTTCAAACATTTGATATGCTAAAACAATTAAAATGATGCTCAATATTTTTGAGGGAAGTATGACAAAGAAATTCTCCAAGCCTTCTGTTTTTTTTTCATTATAAAAAATCAATGTTACACTGGTGTTGTGATATTTACTTAAGTCGAAATAATTTCCTTTGGAAGGAAGTGGAAATAGACTATTCTGTAGAACCTCACATTCAGCTTATCCAAATTGCAGGCAATTAACTATTGTCATAAGCTATAAGAGACGCTGGATATCACAAACATCAACAAATAACTATATTAGCTGATTAGGTAATGAATGTATTTGTAAACCAGAAAACATAAATGAAATCAAATATCATAAATTAATATCTTAAAGTGGAAGCCTAGAGAGCAGTTACCATGGTTTTACATAAATTTCATCACCAACTACACACAAGCAGATACTTACAGATTTCACAAGTAAAAGTTTGTGCCTGAGAGAGAGATAGAACATTCATAGTTCTCATTCCTGTTGTAAACTGTCCAGAGAAATGACTAGTCATCAAAGAAATTTCACTTTGTGACCAAATATGTAAACGATGACTAAACAAGTAAATGCAGACAACTTGTGAGCTCCCATAACAACTACAGGCATGGAATTTAAACAAGATTGCGAAATTATACTCGGAACCACCGTTTTTAGGATACATTAATCATGAATGTGTTAACGAAAAGTTTCTATCATCTCAATGAATCGCATGCGGCAATTACTTTATAGGTAAAAATAACAAAAGAGCCAGATTCTCTGCCGGTTGACTACCTTAGGAATCACTTAAACAGATACTATTCTTGAAGAAGCATAAACCATTTTAGATCTTCTGAATTACAAGCATAAAAAAATCGAATTTTGCTTTGCTTTCAAGCACAGAATCACCCAGAAAACATAAAAAAATCGAATCTTTGAGCAATATTAACAACGAAAACGCGCGAAAATATTGTAAATCATAAAAATCGAATCTTTGCACAATATTAACACAGAAAAAGCCCAATAATATTACAAACAAGTAAAGTTGCAGAGATTTAATGCACAGAACGTCGGTGAACTTCGAAATATAACCTGGGAACACAAAAGAAAAAAACCAAACCGAATCGATATGCCGGAAACGATGTAAAAAAAACTTTTTTTTTCTAAACACCTAATAAAGCATTAAAACTGTACCATCCAGCAGCAACGGCACACAATAAGGAGCGGCGGGGAACAAAAAGTGTCGCTCTCCGCCTCCGATTCAGTTGGTGCAAGGCGGGAAGCGCCTCCGACTCCGCCGCGCCTGGTGGCGGATCTGGGCGTTCCCGACCTGCACCAAGCGAATCAGAGACGGCGGCGACAACGGAAGGCCTGGCAGCCCTCGCCTTCGTCGATGTCGCGTGCCGGCGGCGGAGGCGGCGAGTGGATCGAACCCTTTCGAGCTCTCCTCGATGGGGAGGAATTGTGAGATTTTTATACGAAGAATGGATGACAGAGATGATGACACGTTGTTTCCGGAACAGGTTAAAAAAAGTATATGAGCCACAGGATGTGACCGTGGATTCTTTTACCACATGAAGTTAAAAAAGGTCGTGTCAAAAAATAGGACGACAGGTTTATTATTATTATTATTATTATTATTATTATTATTATTATTATTATTATTATTATTATTATTATTATTATTGCAAAATCGTTTTTATGAAAATAATTATTTTAACTATTTCAATTAATNTTATTATTATTATTATTATTATTATTATTATTATTATTATTATTATTATTATTATTATTATTGCAAAATCGTTTTTATGAAAATAATTATTTTAACTATTTCAATTAATAAAAATATTAGAAATACTATTAGCAAATATTTTTAGTTATAAATATGAATAAAAAATACCTTTATCTTTAAAAAATTTCAGTTATGAACAATCTCATATCACATTACACTTAAAACAAGTAATTAATTATTTATAAAAATTAAGAGTCCTAAAAATAAATAAGAAATATTTATAAAAAAGTTGATAATTTAAGTAAATTTAGAAAAATAAAATTTTATTATCTTTGGAATAAAATAAAAAGTTCAATGCCACGTGTTTCATTCATTATTTTTTTTAAAATAAAAAATAAAATAGTTTAAGTAATACTTTTTATTAATAAAATATTAAAAATAAGAATAAAATTTTATCTTATTTTTTTTTCTACATTTAAAAGAAGAACAAGCTCATATCACATCACACCTAATTCAAGTAACTAATTTTCTATATATAGCTAAAAGCAAAACAATCTTTGTCACTTGTTGTATTCACAATCTTTTTTAAAAAATATAGTAAATTTTATAAATAATTTATATTATTTAAGTTTGTTTACATCAATTCTTTTATTTTAAAGGTTCTTATCAGTCATTCCAACAAAATTACAAAAATATATATTTTATATTTGGTAAATTTACTTGGATACGAAAATTACACATGTCGTCTCCATAATCTTTTAGAATTATTATAATAAACAAAATTATATATGAAGAGTAGATACAATAAAAGATATAATGAATTTTTAAGAGTTCTAACATGTGTAAACTAATAAAATTGACACATATTAATAATATATTTTATCTGAATAACTATATATATTTTTAAAAATAAAATTTAAAATCATTTCCATATTGGTAGAGAAGAAAAATGGCGCACGGATCAAGTAGCTTTGGATATTTTAAAAGAATGATCTCAATAAAATAAATAATAATCTTAACTCATATAATTTAATAAATTTTATATTATTATTTTCTTATAGAAAAGGAATATGATAAATGTATACTTATATGATAAATATTATTTTAGTCCTTACCCAAGTAAATTAAAATAATAATTTCTTGTTAAAATAATATATATACATGTTAATACTTTATATCCTTCAAATGTAAATGTTTTAATAATATGATTTTTTTAATAAGAGAATTAATATTAAATATTATCAAGTAATTAAAAATATGAAAAAAAAACTTAATTGAGAATAAGATAATTTGTTTCGATCTAATTCGACCCAATAAAAATTAAAGTAGATCGAATTTGATGACTGATTTATTATCAAACCTGATCCAGCTCGGTCTAATTAAAATTTCTCGAGATGAATCTAATTTAGTATCAAATCGAGTCGAATTCGACCTATATTACAATTGACTTCTCTATATATATAATTAATTA
>LTAE01007017.1:0-23839 GCA_001647135.1 Pontederia paniculata
GGTCGAAGGCGTTTAGATGACCACAGTGGAGAATATTATAGTGGAGTGATTTGAGAGAAAAATAATTACAATTAATGAGAGAAGGAAAAGAACTCTTGCTATGATTGATTGAAAGGGAATGAACATTTGGTTGATTCAACTACCTATGTTGTCGGGCGTTAATTATGATAGGGATATTTTAAGATCCTGCTTAAAAGACATCTGAATTAAAACTTAAAAGAGATTTGAGTCGTTATGGTCTATTTCTCGAATTTAATTAGTTTGGAATTAATAATTTATGAATACTAGGGGCTAACACTAAAAAAAATATCTCCTTGTATCTTATTCTTTATCTTGTTAGATTCTTTATGACCCCTTCCTCATTTTTAAAATTTTTCTTATTAATTAAATTTTAGACGCAAATCTATAAAAGATCAAGATCTTAAAAATTTTATCTTCGACAAAAAAATATTTTTTTTCTCTTAATTAAATGAGAAAGAATGTTAAAAATATAAATATAAAAATATTTTTTATGAATTTAAAATTTAAAATTATTAATAAAATATCTAATTTAACATTCACCTATAAATATTTTTCGTATGACCTCCAGACCCTTATAATTTTCCATGTGAGTTAACCAATCAAAGTAAATATAAGAACATGGTCTTGTTAAACATGCATTATGGGTCCCGTGGTTGTGTGGATTAAAGGTCGTAATTGATATGTATCTCGTACATGTATTTTAAGATGAATAAAACGTGCAAAATAAATAATAACTTATAAGCCCATCAATCTCTCTTCAAACAGCAAAAAATTCGATCAGTCGCATCCTGATGTTATTCAGCTGATTTGAATCCCAAGAAACCTGTAAATTACACAGCACTTTCCGGCCTGAGAATAATTAATTAAACTAATTGATTAGTTTATGATGAGACACAAATGAAATCAAACTTCGACCATATATTAGCATGCTACCTACCTATAAAACCATTGGCCCATATTGGTCAACTAATTGGCTACAAAATACCACGGTGCCGGTCATTCTTTTGATTCGACCACAAATTTGAGTCCCGGTCAATATATATTAAGGACTTTGAAAGCACTTCATTGGGAGGAGCACCACTGCAAATATTAGTTTTGGTCCTTCACGTTAACATAATTTTTTCCATGTCAAATTTGATATTCATAAGCCTGTTAATAATTCTCGACCAATTAATTTGGATAAGGAATCATTGAGATTTATTTTGAGTTCAGTTTTAATCTAGATTCTGTTTATTTTGATAAAAAAAACTCCCAATTAAAGAAAAATAAATTCTTAAAATAGCAAATATATCTTAAAAATATTAAAAAGGTGATTTATGTGAGAAAAATAAATAAATTTTGAATCATTTTCCTAAAGTTTAAATTTCTTTTTTGATCAACATAAACCATTCTCTAATTTATCAAACATTAAAAATTAATAAAATCATTTTTAAAAAAAAATATTCTATCAAAACAAGTCTATTCTTAATCTCAAATTAAATTTCTTCAAATAACAAATTAATCGTTGTTTAAATATTGTGAAATATGTACTTGTAAAGCCCGTTAATAGGTACATTTTATTAGTTACAAATCAAATATGTATCCGGCGTTGTCTGCGGGGAATTAAATCCATCAAAATAAAAGCACGCATTACATATCGATCTTTGTCAAAATAACTCAAAGTGCATACGGATGAAAGGGTCAAAGTCCTGGTAAAGGCCTTGTGCCATACAAGTAACGGAAGCTACTTGGACCTCGTAACCGGCTACATATACATATATGTGTGCATGTATATATATGTAACGTACACCCTCTCTTTTTGCAACATCCATCGCAAATTAGCATCTGAGTCATTTATTATTATTCTTTGTTGGAGGAGAGATATAGTAAATACTAAATAGTAAGTACGTGAAGAAGAAGAAGAAGAAGAAGAAGAAGAAGAAGAAGAAGAAGAAGAAGAAGAAGAAAATAATATACGATGGCCATGCAAAGGAAGCAGGTGCTGCTGGTTCTGCTGCTTGTGTCGACGTGCCTGCTGTTGCTACCTGACCTGATGGCGGCGGCTCGGCCGATGGCTGGGGAATCGTGGCTCGAGAATGGCGGCCTCGTCTTCCAGTATATCAAAGCGTGCTCGGGGCCTTCGTGTAGCACCACCGGCGGCAGCGTTAAAAACTGTTGTCCCTGATTACACGCTGTGCATGTCGTTCAAGTTCCGGTGATATATTTTTTGATTCTTCAATTAGCTAATGGGTATAAATTCTGGTAAGATTATACAATGCGGAAGGAATAACTAAAATTGATTCTTCAATTAGGGCCATATAAATAATAAGTATGTTTTATTTCTTTTTTTTTATCTGTAGTGTACCCGATTATTATTTCCATTGCCATCAACATTTTGGTGGTTTAAATTTATATATAGTGCAATATTATCGTTTTCGGCGTTAAAGCTCTGGTATATATCATGAAGAAGGGTACTGACCTTGACTAATTCAAAGGATAACTAAGGGCATATCATCTTCACACATTAATATTTTCAAAGCTCAATCTGCTGTTAAATCAATCACAGCTTTTGCCGTGAATTAATGTCCTCCAAAATAAAATGATGAAAACACAATACCGATATTGAGACAATTGAAATCCAAAGGGTAAGAGCTCATACGCTGGTTTTGTCGCATACAAAGTAGATTTATAATACATTGTAAAAAAATATAACGTACATAATCGATTTCTCTGTATTTATCTCGCTCATAAAATTTCTTCGATCACGTAAATACAAAAGTTTCTTAAAATAATAATAATAATAATAATAATAATAATAATAATAATAATAATAATAATAATAATGTAATTACTTTATGCCATTTGTATCCTCACTTCCGACGGTTAATATGCTGTCTTGGCAAATTATTTTTCACTTAACAAAGTTCACATCGTGTTTGGATACAATAAATGATCAAATACAAATTTAAAATATTTTGAAATGGAGAGTGAATAAGAGATGAGACAACCAAAGAAGTTTGGTTAGACAAAACTAAAAATTTTAGAATATTATAATACTTGATAATACCTTAAATTATAATCTAATAATAAAATCAAATTATCTTATATGAAATATCTCAAATAATTAGACTCAACCAATGAACCTCAGGTGCAATGGGAGTTTAGGAGGATCTAATGAATCGAAGCTCCCGAAATTTAGACGATTATGATATTTTAATTTTATATTTTATATTAAAAGTCAATATAATTTTCTAAGATTTATATTGTTTTTTTATATTATATCATTTATTATTATTTTTCACATCAAATAGAAAAATTATCACCGCACTAAAGATGTAGTGTAATATCTTTTAAGTGGTCTATTTAAACAGATGTTAACATTATAAGATTCATAGTTTTTATTATACATTAGAATTTTAAAATATTGATCGTAGTTATAATTTTTACTATATTATTAATACTGTATTCATGATTGTAAAAGATATTTGTGACCTTTTGTTGTTACTTATTGTAGTAATTAATATTGTAAAACTGATAAAACATAATGTAATATAGTACAACGTTTTATAACTCGTCATGATCCTAACATATCACAAATATTAAAATTATCACCCGGTCATTTGGAAGAGTTAGTCCATATCAAAGGAAAAAAAAATAGCCTCTACCTCATAATTTTTTTCTACAATATTCAAAATGATATTTTTATTTCTCTACCGACAAATGATGGTTACTTTTTTCCGGTACAAAAGCTTGTCAAACTTTTAAATATAAAATTATTCATCAACTAAAAAAGCTCGACATATTATTCAAAGACTTAAAAAAAAACAGTTTACAAACATATCCTTAATGTCAAACCTTGACAGAATCCAACCGTGTGGACTTCTTGAACTGGCTCGTAAAGAGGTCTTTAACGCCATTACCCATGAAATGATCTTATATATGGTCCCCTTATTTATGAATTTTATTTTTATTATTCGGTTGGAAAAATAATAGAGTATAGAATACTGGATGTAAAACATCATTTTTATTCATTTAATTGCGAATTAATTAGTTATAAATTTAATTATCTTATTGACAAAATAGTAAAATCGATCAATATCATGACTTTTACATATTTAACGATTGATTGTGATTTATTTGTCCTTTTTTTACTATTTTGAACTACCGGATTACTCAGGATCATGCATTAAATTATGATATGCATTATTATATCATAAATTTGATCATGATTCATGCATTAACCTACGTACATCCAATTTAATATTTGTGTTGGAGGATAACTCCGCTCCTGAACCATTATGATTTTTTTTAATAATATGCTGATTTTCAGGTGTTAGAACTCATTTTTTTCTCTGTCACAACTTATTATTTTAATGTGGGGAATTTCTAATTAAGCTCAAGAACAAAGAGTATCAAAGTAAAATTTTATTTAACAATCATATATTTTTAGAAATTTAATTTTGTAATCTCGTCTTATCATCACTTAACCTTGTTAATGATATTATCTACGACGTGCCAATTCATCTGCCTTTGGTATACATCTGTCACTCCGATCTTTCGTGTCTCTGTCACTCTGATCTTACGCTACCAACCATGACCATGAACGCTTCTCATGTTACAGAATGTACGTATACATATACGTATATATGTGAAAATCGAAATCTCAAAAACATAAGTACATATATCTGATACACTCGACTGCTTCTGAAATTATACATTGGACACGCATCAAGAATTAATAATTATCGTCGAGACCAAGACTTTGGAGCCGTTCAAACTTTCAAGTTAATACTATTTACTTGAACAGATTAAGTAGTCGTAGTTTGATTGATTAATGAATCGTATTAACTACGTGCAAATTATTAATTCAGAGAATCTATGCTGCATATATATATATATATATATATATATATATATATAAGGGATTTTTTTTCTTCAGAAATTTTTGTCGATATTTGTGAGAGTTTTTTTCATTAGAAAAAACAAATTTGGATTCTTCTTGAGTGTAATATATAATATTTTAATTAATTAACCACTAAATATTGACCATTCAGTCCAAAAGCATGCAATCTAAACATTGGGAAGGAACTGTTCTTAACTTTATTCTTAACAGCAGCCGCGTTTGCCGTTTGGAACGAGTCTTAAACAGCTGTATGCAGATATGGAGCCATGAATGCATGAATGCACATATATTTCATGTATGATATGTATAACAAGAAGAATTAGTAAATACAAGAAGAAGATAATGGCCATGCAAATGACACAGGTGCTGCTGGTTCTACTGCTTGTGTCGACGTGCCTGCTGCTGCTGCTACCTTATAGATTGAAATTATAGAAAAAAATAATGATGTATAACCCCACAATAGCAAATTAGCTGGATATGCGAAGAACATATGGACACGTAACGTTGAAACCTTATTTTCCATCTTAATTAGATTCAATGTCAAACCATGTTTGAAAATGATCCAACCGTGTGGACTTTTTCTTTGAAATGCAAGGATTTTATTGTGACTTTTTATTTTTTGGTTTGGGAAAATTTGTGATGCAGAGCATCCGAGAACTTTTTTTGTATTTTCATTGATCCAATAATTATTTATATATAAATTTTATCTGATTAATTACATAGTGAAATTGAGTCTATTTTAAACATTTGACAATTCGAGCTAGAATTATGTCGTATTTGTATTCTTCTTTGCAATATTTAAATTAGCAAATTACTGTAATGCATTATTATATTTATCATATGAGTTACACGATGAGTGTCATGACTCATGACTATCAAATTAATTGAATAATAAAAAAAAGAGTATCACTTAACCTGAAAAAATAGAATGAGGTTCCGCTACTTTCCAGTTGCCCATGATGTATTTCTTTTTTTCCAAGTCATTAATGTATCACTTAACCTGAAAATAAATGAAGGCAGCTCGGTCACTATTGATATTAATTATCGTGTTATCTACGGCATGCTAACAAAGTTGTTGGCTATATATATATATATATATANTGCAAGACTTTGAAGTTGTTCAAAGGTTATGATATTGTTGGAATCAACTGCTGCTGATTTTTTTGATACGGCCACTGTAGCAGACTGATACGGCTACTGTAGCAGTCAGTTACATAGCAACGTTTTTTTCTATGTTCAACAACAAGAATATTCTGAGTCTAATTATGTAATAGTTAGTGTACGTAAACGTTGAGTATAAATAGCAAACAACTTCTCCTTGTAAATGTAGAAAAATCTGTAGATCAAAACTATTCAGCAAAAAGTAGTAAAAGGGTTCTTTAGGATTTCTCAGATCTGTTATCTCATTACTTTCTGCTATCATTTAATGGCTTCTCAATCAAGTTCGTCTAGTGTTACTTCTTCTATGATAGACTTGATGAGTCCTCTTTTTCTTGGTGCCTCGGATAGCCCGGGTGCAATTTTTATTCCACATCAATTGGTTGATGCGGGAAACTATGGCTCTTGGAGTAGTGCCTTTTACAATGCTATGTTAGGGAAGAACAAGCAAGGATTTCTCAATGGTAGTTGTCCAATGAATTCCTTCGATCAATCACTACATTCTCATTGGAAAAGATGCAATGCATTAGTTATTTCATGGATAGCTTCAACTGTTGCAAAAGAATTGTTAAGTAATGGTGCTTATTCTAGAGATGCCTCTTCAGTTTGGAAAGAGCTTAAAGAGAGATTTGAAAAAGTTAATGGAACCAGGATCTATTCTTTGCAAAGTGAAGTTTATACCATCACACAAGGAACCATGTCTGTAACTAACTATTTTACTCGTTTGAAGTTCTTGTGGGAGGAAATTGAAGGAATGACTCCACCTCTTCCAGTTCTTGATGTGTTGAAGGACTATTCTGAGTATATTGCATAGCAGAAATTATATAAGTTCTTAATGGGACTCAATGAACCTTTTAATCTTGCAAGGTCTCAAATTCTGATAATGTCTCCAGTTTCAACATTAAATCAGGCTTATTCCATGGTCATTGAAGAAGAGCAGCGACGGGAACCACAAACTATGTAAAAAATTATTCAGATCAGGTTGCTTTCTTGTCTTCTAAACAGCAAATTGTTAAAGGAAAGAAAGATTTCAACATAGTTTGTGAATATTGTCACAAATCAGGACACCGTAAAGGACAATGTTATAAACTAATTGGATATCCTCAAAATTTTAAGTTCAAAAATAAGTTTCAAAATTCGGTCAATATAGCTTCAAGCTCATATCATGTGAAGGATACTTGTGGCAATGAATCTCAAAATCAGGGACAGATACTCACCAAAGAACAATATAGCCAAATTATCAAATTGCTGAACAAAGAAAATTTAAGCATTGGATCAGAAAAGGCTGCTAACATGGCAGGTAATTTTCTTGGCCTAAGTCTTCAAGAAAATGCTAGATGGATAATTGATTCAGGGGCAAGCAATCATATGACTTCACAACTAAATTTGTTAACTGAAGCTATTAAAGTGGATCAAGTGAACTCTGTTTCACTTCCTAATGGGGCAGTATCTCTTGTTTCTCATGTTGGTTTTTGTGAGCTAAGTACATAAAACAAATTGTCTAATATCCTCTGCATACCTGATTTCAAATATAGTTTAATATCAATTTCACAACTTACAAAGAATCTCAATTGTTCAGTAACCTTCTATCCCAATTATTGTACAATTCAGGACCAATCCAGTGGGAAGGTGAAGTTGATTGGTAAACAAAAACACTTGGCCTTTACTATTTGGAGAATTCAAGTGTTGATGATAGCAGATTATTGGCAGGAGCTGTGAAAAATTCAGTAATCCCTCTATGGCATAGGAGGTTGGGGCATATTCCATTAAATAAGCTGCAATATATTGCAAAATTTCAAAATTGTAACAGTTTAGAAAACTTTCATTGTGATGTATGTCCACTTGCAAGACAAGTTAGAGTTACATTTCCTAATTCTGCTTTTGAGAACAGCAAAAAACCTTTTCAATTAGTTCATATGGACACATGGGGTCCTTATAAGAAGGATACATTTGATGGATGTAAATACTTTCTCACCATTGTGGATGATTTCTCTCGGATGACCTGGATAGACATGCTGAGATTCAAATCAGATGTTAGTAGTTGCATACAAAAGTTTTTTACTCCTATTAATACTCAATTTGACATGAAAGTGCAGATTGTTAGAACAGATAATGGGAGTGAGTATGTTAATGCAGATTGTTCAAAATTGTTTGATTCTCTTGGAATAATACATCAAAACCTCATATCCTTATACTCCTCAATAGAATGGCACGATTGAATGAAAACATAGGCATTTACTAGAAGTGGCCAGGGCAATCATGTTTCAAAATCACTTGCCTATAAAATTCTAGGGAGAAAGTATTAAAGTAGCAGTTCATCTAATTAATAGACTGCCATTGAAAGTAATTGAGAATTTATCTCCATTTGAAAAATTGTTTGGTAAAAAACCATCTATGGAACATTTGAGGGTGATTGGGTGTCTTTGCTATGCAACTAGTCTTCATATATCAGATAAATTTGCAGGTAGAGCACAACCTTGTGTTCTCTTGGGCTATTCTAATACACAAAAGGGTTATAAAATGTTAGACTTATCGACAAAGAAAATTTTTGTTAGTCGAGATGTAAAATTCTTTGAAGATAAGTTTCCTTTTGCCTCTACAAATAATTCAGCTCTTTATCAGAGTTTTTTTGAAGAACAAGACTCTGTGGATATCCCAATTTCTGTTATTAACCCTTTGTTGGGAGAGTCTACTGATTCTGCAAATAGATACACTGCTGATACTTCTAAAGTACTCTCTGATACTCCTGCAAATATTTCTAATACTGAAGTTTCTATATCAGATTCTACTTCTTCCCCTAATACAATAAATCTTGAGGTTGTTTTGACTCCTTAACTTTCTCCAATTTCACCTGCCCCAATTCCTGCTCAGGTTCCTATTGTACAATCCAAAAGAGTTTCTAAGCCACCTAATTGGCTTCATGATTATATCACCCCTACTATTAATTTCAGAAATTCAGGAAACACACACCATCCAATTGCTAATGCCATCTCTTATCATGCAATGACTACTCATTACAAGAATTTTTTACATTGTCTCTCTGCAGTCAAAGAGTCTGTTACATATTCTCAAGCTTCTAATGATCCTCTTTGGCAGCAAGCTATGAAAGCTGAGTTAGTTGCTTTAGAAGAGAATTGTACATGGAAAGTTGTTGATTTGCTTCCATGTTGTAAACCTGTAGGCTGTAAATGGGTGTATAAAATCAAGTTCAAAGCTGATGGGGAAGTGGAGAGATATAAAGCTAGAATTGTAGCTAAAGGGTACAATCAAAAGGAGGGGATAGACTATAAAGACACTTTCTCTCCAGTGGCTAAGATAGTTATTATTAGGGTTGTTCTTATTGTAGCTGCTCAGAATAATCTTCCTCTGTATCATCTTGATGTAAACAATGCCTTTTTGAATGGAGACCTTTTTGAAGATGTTTATATGGAAGTTCCTCCTGGATACCAACTTCAGGGGGAGTCTAAGGGAAAAATCTTGAAGTTGGTAAGGCCTTTATATGGCCTTAAACAAGCTTCTTGCCAATGGAATATCAAGTTCACTGACATATTAATCTCTACAGGTTTTATTCAGAGCAAAAATGATTATACTCTTTTTACTAAAGGAGAAGGTGAATTGTTTGTTGCACTACTTGTCTATGTGGATGACATTATCATCACAGGAAATTCTGCCAAGTTGATACAAGAAACAAATGGAAATACTCAGATCTACTAGAGGAATTGCACTAAATCAGAGGAAATATGTCTTACACTTACTTTCTGATCTTGGATTAACAGGAGCAAAGTGTTCTATGACACCTATGGAACAAGATTCTAAATTGACTACTCTTGAGTATGATGAAGCTATTGGAACAGACAAAGAAAAGGATTTACAGCTTGAGGATGTTTCTAGTCTTCAAAGACTTGTAGGAAGACTCATCTATATTACTCAAACTAGACCTGATATCACATATGTTGTTAGACACTTGTCTCAATTCATGCACAAACCGAAACAGTCTCACATGGATGCAGCTTTAAAAGTTGTTAAATATCTCAAAAGGGCACCAGGGAAAGGACTTTTTTTCCTGCAGGAAGTGATTTATCCATGGAAGCCTATTGTGATGCAGATTGGGCCTCTTGTCCTTTCACTAGAAGATCTGTTTCAGCTTTTTGTATTAAATTAGGTGGATCTCTAGTGTCTTGGAAATCAAAAAAATAGAGTATTGTTTCTCGCTCTTCAGCTGAAGCAGAATATAGAAGTATTGCACTTACTGTTGCAGAGATTATATGGTTAAACAGGTTATTTGCAGAGTTGAGAGTTCTGATAAGAAAACCTATTATGATACATTGTGATAACAAAGATGCTATTCAAATTTCAGAGAATCCAATTTTTCACGAGAGAACAAAATACATTGAAGTTGATTGTTACTTCATAAGAGAAAGAAAGATCCAAGAGATGATCAAACTGGTTCATGTTCCAACTGATGAACAAATTGCGGATCTATTAACTAAAGCTCTAGGTGGTCAACAACATGATTATCCAGAAAACAAGTTGGGGTTGATAGATATATTCCAACCGCCAACTTGAGGGGGAGTGTTGGAATCAATTGAATCAACTGCTGCTGATTTCTCTGATACGACCACTGTAGCAGACTGATACGGCTACTGTAGCAGTCTGTTACATAGCAACGTTTTGTTCTATGTGTTCAACAACAACTATGGAAGCTTCTGGAATATTTTGAGTCTAATTATGTAATAGTTAGTGTACGTAAACCTTGGGTATAAATAGCAAACAACTTCTCCTTATAAATGTAGAAAAATCTGTAGATCAAAACTATTCAGCAAAAAGTAGTAAAAGGGTTTTTTCTTCCCCCCATTTCTTATATGTTCTCCATGAATCATGTGCTAAAGCTTTGAGCAGAAGAAGAAGAAGAAGAAGAAGAAGAAGAAGAAGAAGAAGAAGAAGAAGAAGAAGAAGAAGAAGAAGAAGAAGAAGAAGAAGAAGANTTGCTTTCTGCATGCAAAAAGGTTAGCAAATGTTGAGTATCTAACAGTCCATTTTAATTGTTGATCAGAAGGAAATTGTTTAAAAGAATGGTAGTTCGAATGGGCCATTTACTTGTTGAAAAAAAGTTGCCTTTTTTTTTCCAAAAAACATACTTTGTATTCATCTCCAATCAATAACAATTTTTCCACTATCATTAACAAAACAAACACGAAAATTAAGAGTTTCATCAAACGATTTTCAATTCAATGTTTTATCATATATATATATATATATATATATATATATATGTGTGTGTGTGTGTGTGTATATATAATTTATTTTTGCATAAAAAATATTAAATATTTAATCACGATTAATTATCCGTCTTATTTTTTATCTCCAGAAATATATGTTAGACATGGTGAAAAAAATTCAAAAAAAATTGAAAAAGATTGGATATGACCTTAAAATTTGACACCATGCAACACAATATTATCATAACCGGATCGAAAATCGGATCAGACGATTAACTAGGTCAAGGTTGAATTGATTCGATCGAATTCAACTGAGTTGAGGGATTTTATTTAAATAATATTTATAATAGATTATGATATATAATATAATTAATATTATATACTATAAAAATATTTGATAATAACTAACTAATAATTAGATACAATTTAAAATATTATTTATTGTATGTTTATAATATGATGCTTATTTAAAATAATGATGATTAATAAATTATTATTATCTTTTATTTATTATGTGATAATAATAATGATATTAATTTATTTTATTCTGACTCAGTCTTAATTTGATCATTTTATTTTCATTCTTTTCAATTTTCACCTTCTTCCCCTCTGTTTCTACTAATTCTCCTATATTTTGTCATTTCATTTTCATTTTTGTTTTCATTTTTCCTAGTGTTATTTTTTAAATCTCTTCTATTTATTTCAATAATTTTTTACCTTCATTTGATTTGAATCATTTTTTTAGAAAATATTATATTAAAAAAATTAACGTTTATAAAAATGCATGAGATTATATATTATTATTTATATAATACTAATAACATTATATTAATTATTTTATCTCAAACTATTGCTAACTTTTTCTTGAACCTCTTTTCTTTTTTATTTCTATTTCTTATTCTTAATTACTCACTTCCTATTTATTTTTTTATTTCCAATTTTGTGTTGACAATTATTTTCCTTTTACAAAATTTAATGTTTACTGAAAAAATTAATGTCATATTAATTGTTTTATTTTAAATTATTATTCACTTTCATATTATTTTAGTTAACTTTTAATTATTACCAAAATCTTTCCTTTTTTTAATTTCCATTTCTTCTCTTTATTCATTCTCCTCCCCTATTTATTATTGTTTCCAATTTTATTTTTAGTAATTGTTTCCAATTACTTTCCTTTTCTAAAATTTTTGCTTCAATTTTTGCTTCAATTTTTGTAATTATTTTTCACTTTGATTATTTTTTTCCCAAATTTAAAGTTGAACTTAGTTTTGGACTGGTTCGCCGGTTTTGTCTGGTTCAACCGGTTTTATCCTGTCCAACATCACTCTCATTTTTGCACTCACTATAAGAAAATAATAAATTTGCTACAGAAATTTCTAATGATCGAATATCACTTACAATTTGAAATAGATATTTCAGACAGAAAAAGACTTCCCACGCAAATTTTGACAGATTAATAATCCATCAAAAATTCTGACGGATTTAGTTTGGTCCGTAGAAATTCTGACGGACTTGTGTTCGTTAGAAATTCTAATAGACGAGTAGTCTGTCAGAATTTCTAACGGAACTTATCTTCCTTCAAAATTTTTGAAGGAAGTGAAGCCCATTAGAAATTCTGACGAACTTGGTCCTCAGATATTCTGACGGACTTAAAGTTTGCTAGTAAAGTCCATCAAAAAAATCTTTTACACCCGTGACTGTGATCCATGGACCCATGGTTGTACATGGAAACCGTGAGAGGAGAAAAATATCGGACCGGCCTAGCCACCAGTTCGCGGTTGAATCGGTCGGTCCAGTCTGATTTTAATAACATTGATGCAAACCTTGTAGTAAGGTATAGGAACATGCATGCATTCGTGTGTTTGTGTGTCGCCAACTGAGGATGCATGATTCAGCTGGGCAAGCCTAAATCCTGGGAAGAAATAATATAAGTCGCTAGGGTTGGTAGAGCAAACTGTTGTCACATATGCTAAAATTAGCGACACATAACTAGAAAGAAATTAAAAGTAGGGTTTTGAGGACAGTTTATGCTAGTCACGTCCAAATTGATCTAGCATGTACTGCAATGTTTTCTTTTTTGCTTAGGTTGTGTTATATATATATATATATAAATCTTTTTTTTTCTATTTTTGCCAAATAATTGGGTTCTGTTCAATGGTGGGGACTCCCGGGGCACACCTCTTCCGTTTTATAGGCCACACACACGTACATGTCTGTCCCTCTCAAGTGATCGACCGCGCCATCAAATCCCCTACCATCACTCCATCGATTACCCTTGTTTCCATCCTCTTTTTCATCACGTTCTCCAACAAATGTAACGACTATCATAGCTTAGATTCGACCATTGCTAGCACATGTAGGATCAATGAGATTCTACGTCAACTTGGAGCTGGTGTCGAAAGGTAATGCACGGATGTTAGTGACCATGACGATACCTCACTTGACCAATGTGGTCATAGTGTCAGCATTCCCATTGTCCATGCAGAGTCTAACTGGAGATAATATTTTGAAATTTCACTAGTCATGAATATTTCATATTGGCTCAAATATTCCTGAGTCCCATGAAGTCAACATACTTGATGAAAGTATCGGCTGCAATTTCCTTCGTTAGAATCAACTAACATATCACTCATTGACACATAGATTATTGTCACTTCCGTCTTATCTACTATATCCTGAATATAATGATACACAATCTCAATATGCGTTCCTTTTGAACGTTGGCTCCATTGTGTATCAATCTTATCGCCACTTGATTATCACGGTACACAAGTAATTGTCCTTTGATCATATTGAGTCCTAGTTTCAAAAGAAAATGTTTGAGCCATACATCATGAGTGACTATTGTGCTGTAAGCAATATACTCAACCTACTATGTGTGTCTAGCCACATATCCCTGCTTCTTGCTGCCTCAAGAAAAGACTGCACCATCCAGAAGAAACAAGTGACATGTTGTAAACTTGTTGTCGTTATATCATTGCAGCGAGTGTATTAGACTGATATGTCAATCTTAATTGTATTGTGCCCTTTAGGTATCGAAGTATCATCTTAATGGCCTGACAATGAGCTTTTTTAGGATTACTTTGAAATATGTTAATAAGACTTATCGTAAAAGCCAAATCGAGCCTCGTACATAGCATCACATACATTAGTCTTCTAACCGCTTTTGCATAAGCCTCATCTAAAGGCTCTTGCCTTGCATTAGGACACTTACTTTTACTCATTTTTTTCCAATCACCAGCTGTGTTGATACGAGACTATTATTCTCCATCCCGAACCTTCTCAGTACCTTATTAATGTACTGTTCATAATTCAAACTCAAGCTTATTGAATTTCTGTCATGACTGATTTGAATGTACAATACATAGAACTTTCCATCTCTCTCATGCTTGTCATTTTAAATCACTTGCTCAATTTTTTTATAATATCATTCATCATATCTACATCATTTTTAGCAAACAGTATATCATTCACATATAATGACAATATCACAAATTTGCTTTCACTTTTTTTATGTAGACACAATGATCTAATTTGTTCGTTCTGAAATTAAATTGGACTATTATTTTATGAAAATTTAAGTATCATTATTTAGATGAATGTTTTAATTCATATAGTGATTTTCGAAACGTATACACTTTATTCTTTCGACCCTTTACCTAAAATCCTTCAAATTGCTGCATATATATGACTTACGATAGATTTTCGTTCAAGAAAGTTGTCTTGACGTTCATTTGGAATAACTCCAAATCTATATATGCTACTATTGCTAAAATAGTTCATATCAATACAAACTTATCACCGGAAAATAAGTTTCTTGAAAATCTATTCTAACTTATTGAATATAATCATTGACCATCAAACTCACTTTGAGCCGATCAAGAGAACCATCAGTTCGATACTTTCTATTGAATGTCCATTTGTACCATATGAATTGTCTACCTTCCGACAAATCACACAATGTCCATACTTTATTTTTATTAAATGAGTCCACTTCAACTTTTATGTCGGTGGTCTAGAATTTTGATTCATTAGAAGTCATCATTTTTTATAAGAAATATGATATGCACTATCCTATATTTGAATATCAATAGAGCAATACGACGTTTCGCACTCGTACAAAAAATAATTATCTAAATGTGAGAGTGTTATTCATGGGCGTTTGAGACAATTATCTTTGAAGTGATCGAAACTCATATACGTGGCAAACTCCTCTTGAAACCTTGGGCCCTATCCCGGATTTGAATTATTTCTTCTTAGGGTTGGAGCTTAATCCGACATGCTTGTGGTGGTGCATAATGTGTGCCTCTTTCTCCTACCCTTCAATAATTTTCTCCACCGTCGAAGATATAAATATTCTTCTTTTTCTTAACCATTTCCTACTCTCTAGTTAAGATTGAGGATAATTCAATAATCCTTTTAATTGATTCTTTCACTCGAATAGTAGTGGTGATCATATAAAAAACAATCGGGAGATTGTTCATCACCACGTAAAAAACAATCGGGAGATTGTTCAATATCGAGGCTATCTACGGCAGCTCTGAGGCATCCTGCAACTTTAAGTTACGAGAAAATCAAGTTGCATGGCTGATGCTAAAAAAGTTAAAAACCTGCCGCCGGTGGCTTTCTCAGGGCTCCACAGGAGAAGAAAGAAGGTCCGGTCTCCAATGTATTATTTAAGTTAATATTTCTTGTACTTTAAAAAATGATGGTAGATATAATATGTAGAAATAAGTTCGTCAGATAGAAAATAAAATAATCACAAACGTAGAATGCAAATCAAACATTTTCACTTTCGATGGTTAATATGTTGTCTTGGCAAATTATTTCTTGTGTCATATTGAAATAATAATAGAAAACATATGATGAAACCAACATAGCAAATTAGTTGGATGCGCCAAGAACATATCGACAAGTGACGTTGAATTGGATTCAATGTAAAAGGATCCAACCGTTTTGTCTTCTTGAAGTGGATCGTAAAGGCCTTTAACGTCATTAACCATCAAACGAGCTTATGGACCTGTTATGAATTTATTTTTTTTATTTGGTTAGAGTAAATTAAGGTGTATAGCATTCGTTTACCAAAATAATTATTTATATTTATCTTATTGGTTAAAAACTATAAAGGCTATCAAAGTAAAATATTTTTATAATGATATTTTTAAAACTTTAATTTTGTAATCTTGTCTTACCATCACTTAAATTATTAATAAATAAACAAACTCACTGTAATTATCGTGTTATCTACAACGTGCCAATAAAAAATGTTTGGCTGAATTTATAATTTAATTTTGTATGTAGCCAACATCTGCATTTGGTGTCTGTCACTCTGATCGTATTCTACCAACCAACCGATGACTATGAACGCTTCTATTCAAATTACTCTAAGCCTATTCTATATACAGTATATATATGTACATATGTGAAATCGAAATCTCAAAACCACATGTTTACATATTTATATACAATATTGGACTGCTTTTGAATGATACACTGGACACGCATCACGAGTGAGACTAAGAGAGAGTCCATATCAACACGTTGGACCCATTCAAAATTACTTAATTGCTTGAATGCAAGACTTTGGAGCCGTTAAAAATTAAATATGAACTGGTTATATAGTCGTATTTAATTAATTAGCGAATCGTATTACTTACCTGAAATTTATAAAAAAAATATTAAGGAAAAGCATGCAGCACGTATGTAATGTACTAATTGCGTTTATATGTGTATTAATTACTTCGTTAATTAACATATTAATCATTCTGAAATGTTAATTTGATCGGAAAGCATGCACCTTTTAACAACAACCACTTTTGGAACGAGTCCAAACCAACGACTTCAACGTTCCAACCAACCTTTGTAACAAGGTCAAGGAACCATTGCATGCATGCACATCAAACACATATATATATGTGATGTACAACCTCTTTTGTTACACCATCGCAGAGAGCTCAAATTAGCATCTGCATCGTCTGGTTATAACTTAAAGAAGAAGAAGAAGAAGAAGAAGAAGAAGAAGAAGAAGAAGAAGAAGAAGAAGAAGAAGAAGAAGAAGAAGAAGAAGAAGAAGAAGAAGAATGGCCATGGAAAGGAACCAGATATTGCTGGTTGTGCTGCTTGTGTCGACGTGCTTGCTGCTGCTACCTGATCTGACGGCCGCAGCACGGCCGATGGCCGGGGAATCGTGGTTCGAGAACGGCGGCCTCGTCTTCCAGTTCCTCAAAGTGTGTTCAAAGTCTTCGTGTGGCACCACCGGCGGCAAGGTTAAAAACTGTTGTTGATGGATTAACGCCTGCAAATAGTCTTTCGATCACACTTCTGAAATTCAATATTGTGACATCTTCTTTTTGAAGCTCAACCCTCTCAATCACTTGTCTTATGTTGGCTGGTAGTGTTAGAAGATAGAAATGGGGAGTACAAACTCCGTTGTATAGGTTGTTGATGTTATACATATAATTTATTTATACCGAGACTTGTTGATCTAGCTCCGTAGTATATATATACTTTTTTATTTATACTTTTTTTATGTATACTTTTCGATCACACTTCTGAAATTCAATATTATGACATCTTATTTTTAAAGCTCAGCCCTCTCAATCACTTGTCTAATGTTGGCTAGTAGTGTTAGAAGATAGAAAATGAGTTGATGTTATACATATAATTTATTTATACCGAGACTTGTTGATCTAGCTCCGTAGTATATATATACTTTTTTATTTATACTTTTTTTATGTATACTTTTCGATCACACTTCTGAAATTCAATATTATGACATCTTCTTTTTAAAGCTCAGCCCTCTCAATCACTTGTCTAATGTTGGCTAGTAGTGTTAGAAGATAGAAAATGGGAGTACAAACTCCGTTGTATAGGTTGTTGATGTTATACATATAATTTATTTATACTGTGACTTGTTGATCTAGCTCATATTTTTTATTTTTGGAGCGACTTATGTAAAAAAAAAGTAAAATTTTCTACTATGGTCTAATTTTTTTTGGATATAATGATGGTGTACCCGGGCACACCATGTACCCTGTGTAATAAATCGTTGGATTTGAAATCTACAATAGATCTTATTTAAAATTATTATTTTTTGTTTATTTTTTCAACCGTAGATCTCAGATCCAACGGTTTATTACACAGGATATATGATGTACCCGAGTATAGCATCATTACCTTATGACCGAATCCCAATACCGACGTTGACGCAATTGGAGCTCGTAGAAAAAAAAATTAAAATATCCCATTTTTAATTCCACAATAAAAAGTGTCCTAAATATTTCATTTTTTAATATTTATTAAGTTAGGGGTATGAAGGGCTGTAGTGCCAGCTATATGTAGTACATCTCATGCTATAACTGACGCATGCAAAATACACCTAGTACAAAAAATCCCATGCATAATAGTAATTGTTTTGTTACTAGACATACTCTATATTGATCTCACACTACACACATTCTTCCCCTTATTAAATTCCTTCGATAACATATAATATATAAAAAGTTTTTTTAAATATATTGTTCGGTAAATAATATTAATAAAAACCTTAATAATAACGAAAGTTATAGAAAATCAACAATACAACAAAAATTCAAAATTAAGATGATCAAAATCACTTCAAATTTGTTTAGACTACTTCAAATTCAAAAAATTATGAAATCAATCGGTAAAAAAAATACGATTGCAAAGGCACTTGAGACAGTTTGTAGGCCACCTTAGTTGAGGCGGTCTACAATCAATTGAGACGGTCTATAGACTGTCCCAAATATAAAAAATTAAAAATTAAAATCACAGTTAAAAAATGCACACATAATATAATTTGAGAAAATAAGAATCACACACATAGAAATCACAAATAATTCACATCATATATTTTTTTATACAAAATTATTAACATTTTTATCGTTAGTTTGTTTATACACATAAAATTTGGTGTCGTCCTCCTCCTCCTACTCGTCGTTTTCCCATTGCGATAAAGATCATCATTGAAAGTATGTAACAATTTTCAAGAAAAGAAATATTAACAAGTTCATGAAAGATTTGATGCAAAGTAAAAGGTAAATGACAATTGAATAATTTTACCAAAGACTTGATGCATAAAAGGCATTAATTGGTATGCCATATGTTGCACATCTACATAAAAATTTAATATAAGGTGTTGCCATTGAAAGAAACAGAAATCAAAATGAAGTGACTTAGCTATATAAATTTGATTAAATACATCACAAATTATCATCCTCCTCATTGGTTTGTTGACGATTCTGATTCATCATAAATTTCATCATCATTGTTTTGAATTGCTTCTGTTGATTATGTTGTCTTCTCTCAAATTTTTCATTCTAAGTTGCATTTATTTTTCATATTTCTACTTACGTCGCAATTGACATTGATTCTCTCGCAATTGTTGTTGATTCTCTTACAATTATTGATGATTGTCTTGCAACTGATGCTAAAGGGTCTATATCTTTTGTTGCAGTTGACGATCCTGATTAATTTCATAGGAGGATGGAAAATCAAAATAACCAACATAAGATCCACAATCATAAGCACGCACTTTGGGGTTTCCAACATGCTGAGTCCAAAGTACTCTATTACTAATCGGAGTAACTATTTCTTGTGTACACTGAGACAAATATTCAACTTCTTACTTGCGGTCATCCATCCTGATAACATTTCGTATGCAAAAAAAATTATTAATTGGCCACATAAATATTGCTTTAATGATGAAATTTTATTTACTTGACACATCATACATCAAAACACTATTCCATAATTTTTTTAACTCATCAATTAAAGGCTACAAATATCTATCTATCTATCTATCTTATATTTTGAGATTATGAGAATCGACATTAATACAAGTCAAAAACATATATAGAACTATCATACATACTCCCATGGGTAAATTATATGGGGTAACTATCACAGACCAACAAGAATAAAGAAATGATGATTGATTTTATGAAGTAAAATTATCTATACACAAGTCAAGTCTTCTATTTTTAGAATCTGACGTGAATTTTAGATGCAATCGATCAAGATATTTTCAAGCTTCAACATCGAATGGATGAAGCATAACTCCTTTGATATTGTGTTGAGCATGTCATCTCATTTGTGATTGTACTAATTGAAGAACAAAGTCTCTTCATTCTAGGAATTAGAGGTAATTAATGCATTTTTTGTTTGGTACTTCATTGTTATACCTATTTTTGACGTTAGATGATTTACATCTTTCAGCACCACAAAACTTGCACTCTCTCAAATCACTATCATGATCATAAAATAACATGCATTCATTGAGACAACAATCAATCTTCTTTTATTGTAAGCTAAGTTTAGAAATAAATTTTCTTATTTGATAATAATTCAATGAAATTTGTGCATCAGTTGGTGTCACTTCTTTCAATATTTGCATATATGCATCAAAACATGCATGTGATATATTATGATACATTTTGAGATTTAACATCCTGACGATTAATGATAATTCAGAATGAATTTCATAATCTGACCATAAAAGTTGAGACGAAGCAGTGAGTAAATCATAAAATTCTTTTGCTTCTGAATTAGGTGTCTCTTCTTTAAAGTCAATATGATTTCTAACATTACCATATTCTATTGTAGCGACATCGTAAACCAAATTTTGATATCTTTGAACCACATCATCTTCTCTCAAATATGATCATCATTATTATTGTCGACAATCGATTCTTTTTCTCCAAATTCAATCGAATACCAAAAATTTGATTTAAAACTTGTTCTATATAAATGAAGTTTAACAACTTCGATCGTATGAAATTTGGTACTATAACATTTTAGACATGGACATCTAATGATGCCTTCACGTAAGTACTGAGACGATTGACAAATAAAATTAATAAAATATTCAACTTCATTTAAAAATTTTGTAGTAAGTTCTCTATGATCAGAATTAGTCTTATTGTATATCTGACAATGCTTTTCTGGAGAAATATTTTTTGCAATATATTTTGAAGCAACTAAATTTTAAAACATTTATCAATCACCTAAAATAACTGAATTTTAAAATTAAAAGAGTTCAATATATTCAATTTCTAATGAAATAAAATTTAAAAAATAATTTTCAAACATTTAAAAGTATAACATCATTGTGAACGAAATCAATGTATAACATATCTGTAAAAAATTCTTATAACATTTGAAACAAAAAGTATTAAAACTTTATTGGAGGAAAGTGTAAACAAATGACCATAAATCATATTTAGACACGCATACAATCACTACTCTACTATTCATACCACTAGAGTTTACGACTTCCACAAATATTATCTAGAAATGCATATTATTAATGGTCATCCGAAGTCATGAGGAAATCGGTCAAAGGCAAAATTTCGTCATGACTTTATCAAAATTACAAAGCAACCGGACAAAGAATTACAAATCAATAGACTTTTGCATTTTGGTGCAAGTTTAACCATTGCAAACTCATATGCCAAAGATTCACGTGATACTACAACAAATTAACTCATATGGTCTAATTGTTATACTTGGCAATGCCACTCGTTACTAAAACAACTTGTATATACTTGCAACCAGTTTCACAAGAACAAAGTAGATCGAAAATTATGTTAATACTAAATTCCGACATATATATATATATATATNATAGATAATATATTACTTCTTATTTAATAAGGAAGCACTTACCTTAAATCATTTCTTTATTTATTGGACAATCATGCAAAAGTTTTATCATATATATATATATATATATATATATATATATATCTACTAAGTATTTAATGCTTAGTAGGAATGTTGAGCATATTTTAACCATTCAATACATAATCAATGGTGGATCATTAAATTAACAAAAGATCAGATCCCTCAAAATTATCCACCATTGATTATGTGTTGGGTGGTCGATGTGAAGAATGTGCACTATGGGTTTGTGTGGCGAATTATGTGTGAATATGGATTATGACAGTCAAGTTTTAACCCTTAGCTTCCTCAAATATGCAAGTGCACAAGTCGAGTAGCTAACCTCAGGTATCGTATCCACGGTGAATTGAAACTAAGAACTAATCTAACAGAATTACCTAACTAAGAAGAAGAACTAACTAAAAATAGGAAACTACAACTAAGCTATGACTAAAAACTAAGAGTGAAACTACACAGAAAAGAGTATCAGGATTTGTATCAGTGATAGCGTAAATCTAATTTCAGAAATAAATGATAAGTTGTTTTTGGTATCTTGGATTTATGAAACTATATAAACTAAACAAGAGACAAAACTATAAATTGATGCAATCAGGGAGGTATTTCCTAAGGGTAGGGTTCATCTAGAATTTCTGCTTGTGCGATAATTGAGACAAGTTAGAATTAGACTTTGGACCAACTGACCAATAAAATTGCTAAGGCTACTCTCGTAGACTCTTAGTTTGTCATTTTAAATTGTCATTCCCAAAAAATCATCTAGTCGACTATTAATAAATCTTCAAAATTTCCTAACCAGAATTCCCTACCATTTGCTTTTCATTTGATGGTTAGAGCATAAACGAAAGTTGTTCACTCCATGCTCGATTATAGTGCTCAAAGGGTTTCTGGTTAGTTGTAATCCAAGCATGAAACCGCATTACCAAATCACATAAAACACAAGAATTGATTCATGCTTTATGAGAATAAATTTGTTGCTGAATATCCTCTCGAGCCTCAGCTTTGGAAAATAGTGAGGGGTTAGCTCAGCAATTATTTCATAAGACAATCATCATCAACCACATCTCAACTCCAACAATATAAATCTTGATAACTAAGAAATGAATTTATGCTTTCTTCTCATAAAAATATATAAAAGAAATTAGTAACCTCTCGACATCTCAAGAAAACACAGTTGTTAAAATACATTTCTCAGACATTACAACACGAATAAATCTAAGCTTGATTTCACAAGGGTATAAAAATAATGCTTTTGACTTCCTCTCAGTTATCAAATAACATAAAACAATAAGATTCTCAGCATTCAGATTTGCATAACTATTAACAAAGTTTCTAGCAATGATATATATATACAGAAATCAATTTCTAAAAATTCGTAATAAGAACTGTCATCGTATAATAGAAAGTATCTCAATATTACAGAAGCATCATTCTAAATTACTACCATCCTTAGGAAATATAGAAAGTTTAGCGACATATATCCGAGTTCAACATTATAGATAATATAATATTGATGCGTGCTAATTATACATATAAAATTGATAGCAAGTGCACTAGTCGTATCAAGTAATAAAGTAAGTGAATAGAGTGTCGATCCTACGAAAAATTTATTCTATCAATATCTAACACAATATTTTAATGAGAGAGGTACATTGAATTTGAAGAATTTATTGATTATAAAAATAAAGATTAAATAATGGTAAAGATTTAACAATTAAGTGTTAGAATGATGACTTGGGCACTAGACTTGGATGAATAAAATAAGAAAAATCTGAGTTTTAATAAATCAATTTAGGTTTTTAATCTTTCTCAAGAGAATTAGGTTTTACTGAAATTTAGATGTCCTATCCATGATGCATCTACT
>LTAE01007018.1:0-14609 GCA_001647135.1 Pontederia paniculata
TTTGTAAACACTGAGAGTGCTTAGAGCGAGTGCCTTAGTTCCCCTTGTGAGAAGGGTTTAAGAGAACTTGAGTGAATACATGTAAGAGGTTGTCTCCTTGCCCTCAGTACAAAGAAAGGAGAAAGTGTAAGGGAGTCTTCGCCCTTTGAAGAAGGAGATAGTGAACTCTGAAGATCTCATGGGAGAAGATCGGAGCGGGGACGTAGGCCAAAGATTTCGGCCAAACCTCGATAACAAATTTTGTGTTTGTTATTATCTTTACTCTCTTCTCTCTATTTGTGTTTATATTTGTATATGCATGCTTCCTCTAAACACAACACATCTAGATTAAGTTAAGGAGAGCAAAAGTTTTTAATACACCAATTCATCCCCCCTCTCTTGGTGCCATCTAGATCCTACATTTAGATCTTTCTTAGTTTGTTTTTAATTCTCAGGCAATTCCAGTTGTTTTATAATATAGAAATCTTGGTCTTCTAACATACCTCTTTCAAACACAATTTCTTCCACAAGAATTTTAGTCAACACTTTGTTCTCGAAACTTAGGAATATTGACAGTTTCTGCCCAAGAGTATTTGGTCAGTTTGTCCTAACTTAGTAGAGTCCTAGTTGTTTTACTTTAGGTTTGATCTTCCTCTCAGGGATATTGTTTTACTTTAGGTTTGATTTTCCTACGGAGTTTTTGTTGTTGAGGGTTAGATAGAGAATTTCAATCCTAACAGAATTCTTCAAACTTTAAGGTTCTCAAAATTATTTCCATGATCATTTAAGGTTCAACTCAAAACAAATTATATTTGTAGGAATAATCAACATACTAATGATTGTTGAATCTAGGATCCCGAGAATGTTTTGAATGATCACAAATTTGTAAGTGAACTAAGTCTGTACTAATGAACTTGTTTGAGCTGATTTCTGTAACAGGATATATTCAAGTTCAGTAACATGATATATTTATGTAACAAGAAAATAAAGAATAAGACATTAATTAATAACTATGAAAAGAAAATAAAAGAAATTTTTAAAGCTCACAAGTAGGGAAAAAATAATTTACAATTTTGAGTTTTTTTAAAAGACAAAAATAATTTAATATAAAAAGAAGAAGAAAATGATGAATGAGATGTCTTTCTATTTAACAAAGGCGACCTCATGCCCTTTTTTTGGGTTCAATGGATATCACTGCGTCGATGTCCAAGATTATTAGTATTCGACTATATTCGGAAGGACGCGACGAAAATAAATCTTAGCCAAATTGATGATTTCGGAGCTCGAACTCGGGCTACTAGCTCTTAGTCGCTCAATCCGAACATAAACTCACTAATCATCCGTGCCAACTAATTTAGTTGAGACCGTGTGCCTTAGAAGTTTATTTCTGTATGAATAAATAATAGAGTTTATTTATTTTGAACTCTATTTCTTATTTAAATAAAATTTTGCAACCCAAAGATGGCAAAAAAGGACAGAAAAATCTTTGAGTTGGGTGACGCATGCAGTGATGTGTTCTAAGTGTTGGGTCACTTTTCACAACAAAATAGTTTGTCACTTATTCTTGGAAGGCTCAGAATAAGTTATGTTATGTTATGTTATGGTGACACTTTGAATCGGATACTCAGCAAAGAAGTGGAACATAAGCCTTCGTCGTCCCCTGTGACAGTGACAGTGGCCATGGCGAGCAGCTGCACCAACACTGAGCCTTTGTTGTTGAGGAAGGTGTACCATGAGAGGTGCCCGGGGTGCAGGCAGGACAAGAGGAACGAGCTTCATCTGGGGATTCCATATACAGAATTCATCTTCATATGGCTCGTTACGCTCTGTTCTTGTAATTCATCTTCCAACTTGTTCATTTGTTTCAGCAGATTTTTATTTGTTTATTTATTTATTTATTTTATTTACCTAATGCATCCTGCTCTATTTCGGCTAAGAACTAGTGAAGTATTGAACTCCTTTTAAAAGATTTTTAAGGTAATATGTTTGATCTGAAGGAAACAATGTAAATTTGGAACTTACCTCAATATGCTTTTGTTTTCCTTCTTATTTTCATCCAGTGGCAAGAAAAAAAGGTATCTATTAGATCGATATTTCACTGTCTAGAGCCTTAAAGATCAGCTGTAATCTTACAGAGCAGATTTTATCAGCAAAGCACTTTTTTCTCTAGTGTTAAGTGTATCAGGTCAGGATTAAAATTATGATGCCAGGCTTTCTCTGATTTTTTTTCTTTTTTGTTGTTCATGTATATCATTGACTATATGAACTCCTGTCAGAGCTTGGGTATGGAAATACATTTTGGTTATGTTTTTCCTTCAGCTTTTGCTCTTGCAGTTCATGTGTCTAATTTTCTTCTTGTTTCTTTTTTCAGCCTTACCAATATCATCATTGTATCCTTTTTTGTACTTCATGGTATGCACAACAGAACTTTGCCTTTGGCTAGACATGTCATTTGATTTACTGAATATGATTTCTTCTTGTACATATTTGACCAATTTTCAGAGAAAGAATGCTTTATTTATTTGCTTTCATCTAGTTTTTCTGAGTTTTAAGCTAAACAGATTTAGATTAAATGTTAAGATTACCATATGTTTGGTAATAAAAATATATTCAGTTTTAGTCACAGAACAACTTCCTTATCTTTTTTTTCTTTACATTTTTTTTTCTTCTTGTAAATTTCAACCAGAAATTAGTTTCTAATGACAATTAGTGTTGCAAGACCTTAAGGGAAATGTTATCAGATATATTATTCTGAGTCAGAAGCATAAGCTGGCTTCCTGTATTTCTAAATTCTCTCTATATTTGTGATATTTCATAATACTGTCAAATTTAGCTTCTTTGTTATGTTTACCCAGATAAGGGATCTTCATATTGCCAAAAGAGAAGAGGACATTGGGTTTTATGCAGGGTTTATTGGTAGGAAAATAATTTTTGACCAATTTTAATGTTTATGAATTATCTTGTACATCGCCTTTCTCCATTTCTATCCTCTGAGCACAACTACAAATAAAAGTTATCTTGGGATGAATTTTGATGTTTGTATCAACATTTTGGGTCAAGCATCTTCATTTATGGTGGGAAGAGCAATGACCTCTGTTTTCTGGGGAATCATGGCTGATCGATATGGAAGGAAACCAGTTATACTTATAAGCATATCTCAGTGTAAGAGTTTTCTGATATTGCTTGTGGATCATATTTTCGTTTCGGAAATGGTTCTATTATCATTTCCTAAATAATTACCATATCGTTGTTTATTGCTTATCCGAATTCCTGATGCTGGCAATATCATAGGACTATTTTCAATACTCTTTTCGGGCTTAGCACAAACTACTGGATGGCAATTATTTCAAGGTCACTTCTGGGATTTTTTAGTGGTTTGCTTGGCCCAATCAAGGTATATCTTACCTAATATGGAGTAACTCAACTTGGATCATTTCACATAAATATATTTATGTTCCTTTTGTAAATCATAATAGGAATTTGGTTTATGAACTGAATACAGGCCTATGCTTCAGAAGTCTGCCGAAAGGAGCATCAAGCATTAGGCTTGTCACTTGTAAGGATATTCTTAATTCTAACTCTTTTATGAACTTTTCTGCTAGAGCTTCATTTATCAGAGTCCTTGATTGTGCGATGAGTATCCTAATAGAAAAGTGTTATTCATTAGAGACATCAATTGCTTCAGGTTAGTACATCAAGAGGCATTGGTTTGATCATCGGCCCGGCTATTGGAGGTTTTCTGGCCCAGGTAAGGATACTTTAGATGCTTGTCTTTGCCTTGAATGTTCTCTTACATCAATCTATAGAGTGTTCGCTGTTGTGAAAAATGATGAAAAGTAATGGGGGTTTTGGATTTAGGATGGCTAACTAGTTTGAAAGTGGAGTAAGGAAATTCTCACACAGCATGAGAGTATATAATAAGTTGTGGTGTTAAAGATGTTTATCACTGTGAGAATATAATAACTTCGACGAATGTTCAATTTCTGAAGTCTATTCCCTAGATGTTCAAAGTTGGCACCAGAGAAACAAGATTTATCGCAAATGGTCTTCACTATCATTCATGTTAATGATAGGGAACCACCAGTATCAATGTTTTGAAGGGAATGCAAGGTGAGAGCTACAAGGTCCTGTCATGTTGGGATCTCCAGGGATCCAAATCAGTTTCCTCTACTGATTTTAAGTTGATTGATGCAGATAATTTTTACATCTGACTGATGCAGATAATTTTTATTCTTTGTGGTTCATTTCTATGGTGTAAAAAAAGATGAAGTGAACAATTCATCATACAATTGGCATAAAACCAGGCAGAAGATAGTTTGAACAAGTTTTTTCTATTAAACCAGGATGGTTTTCCAACTGGAATAAAGATTTTAGTTCACTATCCTTGGATCAAAATAAAATGGAAAATTAAGTATAGCTGATTGATTTCTGCACTATTTTGACATAGGAAATAAGTTAAGGTGGTCATGTTACACCAGATATTCTTAAGATAATCTTTCAAATTCAATCAATATCACTCTCCAGCTTAAGATAAAATAAACAAAATGGTATTCTCTTTCTGAACTATCCACATAGTTATGAAAATCTCTTCACAACAGAAATACATGTTTTGATGATGAAAGGCTTTCTATCTTGATCAAATTCACATGGTTGATGAAATCAAGAAAAAAAGTATTCATATAACAGCATTGTTTTCATATATTCAGGATACAGTGTTCTCTACCGCAACGACAAAACAGAACTCTAATTATTGATGGGTCAATATAAATTCATGACAATTTTTTTGTGGGTAACTCATGACTAACTGTTTTACCATTGTTTAAACTATCTACTCTAGTGAATTTCATTGCTCTTTTCATCATAATTGGATTATTTTAGAGTATCAGTGAATATATTAAATATTGGATATTTTGGATTTTCCTAATCAAACTTTAAACAAATATTTGAATATTTGATGCATAGTTTGAGCAAATTAATATCTTAATAACAATTGTGTGAATCTTTTTATTTGATTATTGAAAGGTCTGATGATAATGCTATCATACTTGGCAAATTATTAAGTCAAAGAGCATTAATAAATTCCCTCAAAATATAGCATTGACAAATATTAGGTGAATCTATTTTGTTCGACTTTTATGGGTCAATTTTAATATCCAAGTTAGCTTTATGACTATTCATATTTGTTTATTTGATCAACCTGCTGAGAAATATCCCCACATATTTTCCAGAGAGTCATTGTTTGGAAGGTATGATATTTAGGACAGGCTAAATTTTCTTTCCATTTGTATTATTTATTTCCAACAATGTTTAATAGCAATCCGGTGCAGGTTTCCATATTTTTTACCCTGCTTTTGCATATCTCTGTTAGCAGCTGGTGCAAGTGTAGCCTGCTTCTGGCTTCCTGTGAGTAGCAGATGCCATTTTCTATTTTGAATAACAGATATATTCCTTTAACTTCCATGATCCATAAACACCAAGAAGGGGTGAAGGCGTAGCGATAAAAAAATATTTTATTTTTGAATAACAGATATATTCCTTTAACTTCCATGTTACAAAGTTTGAACAAGCAATAATTAAGAATAAAGAATAAAGTATAAAATTTAAATTAACTTTTCAAATTTCATATTTATTTTTTTTATCTAAACAAGATGAAGTTTAGTTAAAAGGGTGAGCCATTTTTAGCGGTTGAGGTTTTTCACACCCCCGAGGATGCATAGTGCATTGAGTTCGCTACTCTCTCAATTGTGGCGCTTCCGGGACAAGAAATTGAGACCTCTCAACCCACTTACTAGTTGCACCTAACAACTATTTGGTAGATGTGGTTTAATTTAGTCCATTCTTTCCCATCATTTTTTTATCCAAATATGAATTTAATAATAACCACACTCCACCCCAACAACTCGTAGTCCACCACCCCCACCCCAACAATCCGTTCATTAGTTAATTGTCAAATAAAGCCCAGTGCTCACATCTAAGATGACTACCCTTGAGTTTAATAAGAGACTAGAAATCACTAGAGATTTAGACCTAACTAGATTAACTGGACAAATAAGAATCAAAATTGTAAAGAATGTGAAGATTTAGTCTATATTTGTAGGTTAAATTAGTAGAGATTGTTTGCTCGTGAGAGTCAGGACTTGTGAACCTTGTAATCTGTATTCTACTGACTGTCACTGTCCTCTGGAATATGAATTTATTTGCCATTTTTTCTTTTATATACAAAGTTTGGAACATAACAAGTAACATATATGTTTGTTCTTCATAAAACATCTTCCTAGCTAGATTCAATGCTATTTACTAAGTTGTCGTTTGTGCTATATTATCAAATAACAGCATATATTCCATACATTTTTTTTTGTTATGCTATATGATTTCTCCAACCATCTTATTTACACTACTAAAGCTTTCTTACTTTCGTACTAGAAACATTGTGGTTTAAGTTTCAATCATGTGCAGGAAACTCTACACATGCACAACAAAGACAAACAAGTAGATGAAAAAATTGAAGACTTGGAAGTCTCATTAGTTGAACCTAATATAAAAGAACATGTTGAAGGATTTGAAAGAAGGAATGGGTCTTCCAAGACAAATTTGTTTAAGAATTGGCCTTTGATGTCATCAATCGTAGTTTATTGTGTTTTTTCTCTTCAAGACATGGCCTATTCTGAGGTAACATGCTATCCATTGTCTCATCTTTTTGAATAAATTAGTTTCGCTATGTTCCTTTTATTCTCACCGAGTAAATATTTCACTACATCATTCTGTAAATTTCTAGAAACACTTGTTTAGTGACTATACATTAATTTGTTCTTATTATTTTATCTGTATTGCATAAACTCTAGAAATTGAGTCGTGTTTCAGAATATTTTACTAGTCCCTTTCTCCTTTTGTACTTTCATCAATTTTCATTATGCCTTGTATTTCCAGATATTCTCTCTGTGGGCTGTTAGCGACAGGAAATATGGAGGGTTGAGCTTTTCTACTCAAGATGTTGGTGAGGTACTTGCAATCACAGGTAACTAATCTTTCTTTGTGTGCACAATGATGGGCATATAATTCATTACATACAATTATTCTTGATATGCAAACATACATGAAAGACTAGATATACACTATTACATGTGCTTTTAAGGAATGTGCAATTTTAACTCACCAATGATCTTAATTATGGAACTCTTGATCTATCATATGATGACTTCTCCTGAATGTTTTCAAACCATTCCTCCAGCTTATCTTACAGGATGATCAAATCTGCATCTTGTTCAAGTACTTGATTAAGTTATTCCTTATGCATTTCCTTATTACATGATTAAGTATATTTTGTTTAATTATATATAGATACATTTCTTATTTACTAATCATTGAACACTGTAAGTGCATCAGAAATCTCCAAGCCACTGGAAACATCAAGGATAGGTGATGAAATTCTATTTACATAACACATTAGTAAGTCAACTTTAATCTTTCATTTGACGTAGAAAGGGAAAAAGAAGAATTTTAACTTCTTTCATGGGCTACTTAAGTCATGACAAAATAAACTCAATTTGGTGTTTGATCATAACTCTTAAATTTTCACTTCAGTAAAGAATTAAAAAAAAAATAAGTTTCTTAATTAGTGAGAGCATAAAAATAAGTAGAAATTTAGTTAACTATGGTAACAAAGATCAGCTTCAACTTTTTTTTTCTTCTCCCACAAAGTGAAATATAAATTCTCTAAAGTTTATCATATATTATGTGCAGACTTGCTCACCAATTATTGTCATTTTGTACTTGCAGCTACAACCTGATTTATGCCGAATGTATAAATTTGTTATAGCTATTCTAATTTGTATATTCTGAATTTGAGCAATTTTATGTTCATATATTGCAAGGTTTCAGTCTCCTTATTTATCAACTGATTCTTTATCCGTATTTCGAGAAGCACATGGGGCCCATCACCTCATCTCGTTTGGCAGCTGTATGTTACTTTTGCAATTCATTTTCTCCACTAATCTCATAAATTTCCTTTTGTGATCATAGCACATATTCTTTTTGTTTACAGGCTTTGTCAATACCGTTGCTAGCTGGTTACCCATTTATGACTAAGCTATATGGATTTACTCTGTCAGTAACCTTAAATTGTGCTTCCTTTTTGAAGAACGCATTCAATGTGAGGATTTCTTTGTCTTTCTTCAAATTACATTTCTCCTATTTTTATCAATAACATGCATATGAAAAAGACAATTTGCTAATTATCTGATATATGGAGGAGTTATCAGATAATTATAAACACTGAGTGGTGATTGTTGACCACTTGTGCAATTGTCCTGTTTACCCACATATGTGATTCATGATTCATGATAGTTTCCAGCCTATTTGATAAAACTCCAGAGATTAGATTCAATGCAGTACATGTAGCTTGCACAAACACTTTACAGTTTCCATCTACGGATATTCGATGTGAGTTATGGCCAAGTAACCATAGTACAATGTAGTCCCCGACCAGTTTATGATTGACTTGAAGATGATGATTATGGTTTGTCAACTGGGTTACTAACCATAGTACAATATGTATGTTGATAAAATAGTGCACTAAAACTTTATGTGAATGAATGAAATTCCTTTAGTTTCATTACTTTTCAAGAAAAGTCATGAGCCTTCACATAGTGTTGCATATAGGTTAACACCGGAAGCTTTGTGTAACGGATATCTTTTGCATTTTTGTTCTAATATCTACTGACAAAACATATTCAGGTAACCATCATTACTGGGTTCAACATCCTTCAGAACACTGCTGTGGTAATTCTCTATTCATTTTCTTATAGATCCTCGAGCATTAGTTTTTCTTTTGACGTTAATAGTCTGTAGGTGTTTAAATATATAGCATTTATACAGTCTCAGCATGAAAGAGGAGCTGCAAATGGAATTTCTGTGACTGCAATGTCTCTTTTTAAAGCTGTTGCTCCTGCAGTTGGAGGAGCATTGTGAGTATTCTCTATAACCACTGCTCAATGAATGAAAGTTTTGGCCTCTAACCACAGCCAGGCACCAACTTATTTTTGTCAATTTCATGGAATTATAATTTTACTAGTATGCACTAATGTTGATTTGGTATTAGCATTTTCTTTGGAAATCTAGGCCATGAGATCTGTCAAAAGACATTTTTCGTTATAGTTATTCTCTTAAACTTTGTTATATACTCCTGTTTCTTTTATGATCTTTTTCATCAAAATTATTTTCCAGCAGGTTAGATTGAACATTATGTCTCAAGTTGAATGTACCGGATATGGCCAATGATATAAAATATGTTACTAATGTGATATAAAAGCATGATGACTACCATTTATCAACAATAAGGTTTTAAGATAATCCTAGATTTATGCCATTCCATTTTTCGCATATGCTATTTAACATGAAAAGAATGTTCTTGTGCCATGTTGACTCTATCTTTGGCTATCATTTTCTTGATTGAATGATATCCAAATTTGTGTGATTACATTTTCTTCAGATATATCTAAATAATTTGAAGCATGGATATCTAGTTGATATTTGTTTTGACCACATTGCTAGGAGTACATTAAAACATCTTTAATCGGATCCTGGATTTCTTAATGATCCTGTTCTCTCTGTTGCTTTGACTGTATAATTCAGCCTCTATGTGATCTAAAGTGAATTGTTTTCACAAGTTGTGATATGTATGAATTTTAAAAAGAAAATAATTGTGATATGTATCCTGGATGCTCATGTTACTATGTATCTGAAGCTAAATTATATTAATTAAAAGAATCATTCTTTTCTATAATAATGATATGCATTTGCAGATTTTCTTGGGCACAAAATCGTCAAAAGGCTTCATTTTTTCCTGGTATACTATTTCTTCCCCATGTAGCTATTTTTATATTCTTTTTTTTCAGAAACCTTATTTCCTGATTACCATATTTTTGAATAATGAGAAGGTCTACTCACAATTATTTAATATCAGAAAAAGTATCTCACATATCAAAATATAGTTTTTTTAGTAGTTAACCGTGAAGCTGAGTTTCTTGTGATATTATAATCTACTTCATACAGAACAAAGATGCATTGTTGCGGAAATTATTGTAGCAGAGACACTAGTACTAGTCGCATAAGTAATATAATGATGAGAAATTGTTGAACCCTTGAACTCCAATCTAATACTAATGATCTTACCCTAACTTATTAATTGGGGAAATTCCAGCTATTTAAGCATAGGTTTAAAATAGAGAATTAAAAAGAAATGAAGTCATTAGGTAGTCTCAGATGCTGGGCAAAGTGGATGTCAACTTTAGGAAAAACTAGGCAAAACCTCATCTACACCATTGTTGCTATGGATTCTAACACATCATAAAGCACATATGAAATAATGATAAGGTGGATAACTCTATTATTTATTTAACTCTTCAATATTCTAGGCTTGAGTTATCTACCATGCAAATAACAAGTAAGAATTAATCCTTTCAGATTTTCATTCTAACAAGTTACTGACAAGGTGCATTAAATTCAGTTCTCACACAATCAAGAGTTCTTCCGAGTTCTTATGAATTGACTACACAACCTTAGGGCTCTTTCAACTTTTAGATAGAAATCAACACATGCAATTAGAGCTGATTCCCAGAGAAGCATTAAGAGGAAACATGAATACTATCAAATGTTCAAACTATATTAACTATGATAGGAAATCTATAACAAATGGGGTTCGACTCAGTAAAATCCTAAAAGCGAACTACTCCATAATAATCAAACTAAATGTCAAAACATGTTCAAAGTTCATATCAAATTAACAAGAAGAAGAAGATACAAACAAATGGAGAAGAGATGATTCTCGCAGGTCTCTTGTGATTTCCTGTGTGAAGCGTTGATCTCCCGAGCAGAATTCTCTTGCTCCAAAACTCTAAAGATTCTCTCCCACATGCCTTGGGGGTATTACTTATAGGTTCTCAAAAGTCCCTTATGGTTTAGAAACGAAAATGAGTTGAATTGGAGTGAAATTCTCATTCATAAAACAAAAGCAGCACAATTCATGACCCGTAGATAATTTCTCACAGGGTGCGAAATTACAATTGTTTGGTTGCTCACATGAAGAATCAACTGTCTGATTTTTCATATTCATTCACGGCCTATGAATTGGCTGATAATTCAGCACTTCAACTCTGAGCATGACTCCTTTCATTAATTTCCGCACCTTTCTGCTCCTGGATAACAACAATACCAAATTTTGGGTCGATAAAAAACTCAAGAGAAATTTGTGACTAAATCAAAAAATGAACAAAAGATATGCAATTGATACGAGCCTAAAACTATATAAAATGCATCTGTTTTGCATTCATCAAACTCTCCGAAGCTCAAAACGTTGTTTGTCCTCGAGCAAAAACTCATAGCCTTCCACTTCACTAACAAATACTTTCCTCCTACTGTTCTTTTACACAACCATTGCCATACCATTGTTCAAAAGATTCCAACCTTGTAAACTTTTTGATACTCAAGCATATTTAAACTGCTCTTAACCCAACCCCATAAAGTGAAAACATACGACCCATCACATAATGGCATTAATGTCGAAAACACAAGCATTTGATAAATCCAAAAGTATAATGGCAATTGTCGATGGGCCGTGAAGCGACACAATTCATAAGTATTCTTGATGACGCCGTGAAGTCTTCAGGTCGGGTAGATGAGGGGTAGTTCGCAGCCCATAATCTTGTTCTCACAGGGGTACTAAACTCCGAAATGACAATTCTTCAGTTGCTCCCGTGAAGATTCTTTATGTCGCATAATCAGCTTTGTCAAACTTCATATGCATTCACGGCCCGTGAATTGGCTTATAAATCATCACTTTAACTCCGAGAATGACTCTTTCCATTAAATTTCATGCCTTCCTGCTCCTGAATAATAAAAATACCAAAGTTTTGGTAGATCAACAATTCAAGAAAAAATCGTGACTAAATTATAAGATAACCACAAAATATGCAATTGATACAAGCCTAAAACTATATAATATTCATGCCTATTTTGCATAAATCATGCACCAACTTAGGCTAATTGTGCCATCAAGATATGAGTATGTGAAAGATGATAGAGATCATCTATTCAGATTTCCAAATTAAATCACAAGTTGGGATCTTATTTATCAATAAAATAACGATAGAAATCGGCCCAGAACACCCTAACATCTTGCTGATCTTATTAATAATTAAGAATGAAGAAAAAATTCAGACATGTTTTCGTTGCATGATTCAGTCATCCATATGAGTTATTTTATTGATTCTCCGGACAAAGGATGCCTCGTTCTTGTATTTATCTCAGGTTATCCTGAATGCTTCCGCTTATTGCTAGAAGATCTGAATGTCTATCAAAGTTTAGGAAGTTATTCATATATTTAGATAAACATGAAGTGACAATAATAGTAGTATAGGATGCTGATACTGTGGGATTTTGGAGGGTTGGAAACAATTTTTGAAATGCACTTCAATGAGGAAAAAGAAAAAAAACAAAGATAACCTGCATCCTTGTGTCAACAGCAGTTAAATGATTTAATCATATCTTCAGTTAAATTTTATGTTTGATCAAAATGGATTTAGTCTTTCTTATTCTTATTAGATGATTCATCATCCTATAATTTCAACTGCAGTAGACATCTGATTGTGTCTCTCAATGTTACTTTTCAGAACTGATTATGTTTATTAACTAGAGATTAGCATTTTACTGGGAAACAGAACTTGTATTCCTTCTCTGATGATATGGGACCATATAAATAGTTTTGGATACGCGAAATATAAAACTTCTCTCTAAGCACTGATTAGTTTCATTGCATTGCAGGTGACCATATGGTCTTCTTCATGCTAAATGTAGTTACTTTGGTTGGGTTCTTGTTGACCTTCAAACCATTTCTTTCTCAACCAAGAATTGAAAGTCCAACTTAACTTCTGGGCAAAGTGACTCCAATATCACTTACCAGTTAATGTGCTAACCCAGAAACATGAAGTTAAGTTTTCAGACAAGTGTCAAGAATCACACTGTATTGATCTACTTCTTGGGATTACTATATTTGTGTACAAGTTCCAGGAAAAGTTAACAAGATGCTTACAGAGTTTACTGTGGCAACACTTAGAGAAACCTGATAACGGATGCATGTCACTGGCACTAGAACCTGCTAAATCATCTGGGATTAAGAAATTCACCTAAAATATGCATCATATTTCAGACTTAGTATTCCTGCTTGTTGCCAATTTTACTTGAGGATTGGTGTAACGCCAAAAAGAAAATTGAATCATAATAATTTATGAAAAGTAAAAGCCAAAATGTTTAATTCCCCATTCAAAAATCAAAACAAGATATTAATGTCCTAAAGTTAATTTTTTATGTCTCTCCTCTCCTCTCTCCTCTTCCACCCACGCATGAACAGGACATCACTGCATCTTTCTCTCGCCGGCGGCTCGCCGTCCGACCACCAAACACCCTCAAATTATATATTGTTTTGAAGCTCTCAACAAGATGAAACTATTGTACTACTAATTATTGTTAAATAGATTCAAAATCAATTAAATGTTAAAATCTTCAAGATCTGTAGTGGTCATGGAAGTGGAGTTTTTTTATTTAATTGTTAAAGCAAAAATATAAAAGAAATAGTGTTACTAATTAGAACTATATGTATTAGGGTAGTTATTGATTATCATTTTATATTTTCTTAGTTTCTATATGAACTTGAAAAGTCACTATGAATATATTAAAGATAATTGTAGGTACGGTTAACTATAATAAAGATAAAGAGAAAAAAATCGTTTATTCCCATGTTGGAAAGGGTATGGGTAATTATCGTTCTTCCTATGTTATTTAATAGTTAAAAGAAGAAAAAAATGAAAAAAATATTATTAATTAGAATTATTTATATCAGAGAAGCTATTCATTATTATTTTACATTTTCATAGATTTTCTGTAACGCCCCCAAAATCAGACCCTGCCACCTTGCAATAATCTTAACTTTGGAGACGCCACCACATCATATCATTACCTTTGGTTTGACCATTTGACTGGTCAACCTCATGGCCACATCAGATAACAATAATAATATACTAAAATATCATTTTTCAATATAACGACTAATAATCCAATACATAGTTCTAACAAAACTATCAGACATCAATGACTAATCAAGTAACTAGTAAGGACTCAGAACTATATCCATCTCTATCAGATGACCAGCAGGACATAACCAGGATCATATGCCATGTGCAAAGCAGACCACCACGAGTTGCACCACCATCAGCACCATCATCAGTACCTATCAAAGATCAAAGCCACCTGTCGAATTGAATTCGCAGGTGTAGAACCCGTGAGTTGTGAAACTCGGTATGTAAAGATCATATAAGAAGAAATAATAATCAGGAGCCATGCAGTGAGTAGATCAAACCTTTTCCTTTCAGACTTGCAGTTTCAGTAACAGTACAAACAGGTCAGTTACACCAACTCACTAGGTGTACAGTAAATCAGGTTCAGTTATTTCTTAGTATCATCTTTTAATTCAATCAGGGATGAGCAGTTATAATTCATGAAGATTCCAGTGATCCGGTGCCAGGATGGCTAGCTAGGCCATGGAGTCAACCCAAGACTCATGCAGTAAACAGGAGGGCATA
>LTAE01007018.1:16182-46259 GCA_001647135.1 Pontederia paniculata
GACTAATTAATGGAAATTAATGATAGCCATTATTAGCTATAAATTATATAATACATTTAAAACTTATAGAAAAGTTAAATACAACTAAAAGGTGGAGAAATTTGGAAATATAAAGAAAGAGATAAGATCCGTTGTTTCCAATGTTGGAAAGGTTATGTGAAATTATTGTTCTTACAATTTTATTTAATAGTTAAAAGAACAAAAAATAAAAAAAATGTTACTAATTAGAACTATATATATTAGAATAGTCATTTATTATTATTATTATTATTATTATTATTATTATTATTATTATTATTATTATTTTATTAGTGTCTTTATGAACTTGAAAAGTCACTATAAATAATATATTAAAGATAATGATTAATGAATGGCAATTAATGATAGGAATTATTAACTATTCATAATATAGTGCATTTAAAACTTATTGAAATTTTAACATTGAAAAGGTAGAGAAAATTTTGAAACATAAGGAAAGAGATAAGATTTGTTTATTCCTAGGTTGAAAGGGGCATGGCTTTTAGTATATATATATGTGTGTGTATAATATTAGAAGTGTGTATAACAATAAGTCCCCTTGCAATGGCGTCTACTATATGCTTATTGGTAGTGTTATCTGTGCTAGTCATCTCGACGACTCCCGGCATCAATGGCAGAAATATCATCCCTGAACTGTCCATGGCGGAGAGGCACGAGCAGTGGATGACGCAGCACGGGCGCGTGTACATGGACGACGCGGAGAAGGATCGCCGGCTCAAGATCTTTTCAGCGAACGTGGAGTTCATCGAATCTTTCAACGCTGCCGCCGGGAAGCACAAGTACACGCTGGGGACCAACCTGTTCACTGATCTCACCAACGAGGAGTTCGTCGAGAAGCACACATGTCGGGTGAAGCCCTCGCCCGTTGCTGCGGCCAATGCGACTGCTGCGGGCTTCATGTATGCGAATGTTCATGCGTTGGAGGAGGAGGTGGATTGGAGAACCAGAGGTGCAGTCACTCCGGTCATGGATCAAGGCCCATGCGGTTAGTAGATATCGATCAATTCATATTCTTAATTATATATATATATATATCATCGTACGTACTGATCACTGATCATGAGCAAGCATGCATGCATGCAGGGTCGTGTTGGGCGATCGCCGCTGTGGCGGCAGTAGAAGGCATCGTCCAGATCCGCACTGGAGCTCTCGTCCCGCTCTCGGTGCAGGAGCTGGTGGACTGCGACACGGCCAACAAAGGCTGCACGAGCGGCTTCCTCCCGTTAGCCTTCAGGTTCATCAAACGACGAGAAGAAGGCATCACCACGGCGGCCAACTACCCTTACGACATGATCCAATTAAGTTGCCGGCGTGGTTCCCATCCGAAGGCGGCCAGAATCCGGGGCTACGAAAGGGTGCCTAAAAATGATGAGGCCGCCCTCCTCCGCGCCGTGGCCAATCAGCCTGTGGCGGCCATCATAGACAACAGATCGTCGGCGTACCAACACTACCGCGACGGCGTCTTCAGGGGACCTTGTGGGTTCGATATAAACCACGCCGTGACGGTGGTGGGCTACGGCAAGGATGCTGCTAACATCGAGTACTGGCTGATCAAGAACTCGGTGGGGACGTCGTTTGGGGAGGACGGCTACATCAGGTTGGAAAGGAATGTGGCCGACAACCGTGGCCTTTGTGGCATCGCCATGGAGGCTGGCTTCCCCATCCTTTGAAGTACAAATACAAATACAAATACAAATTGCATGATCAAGTTAATAAACATGTATGCTTTATCAAGTTTCCTAAATTATCCTTACAACTATATAACATGAAATTCCTGAGTTTACTAAAGAATTAATGGACTTCCTTTTCAGTATGACTTGCAATAAGATCCTTGATATATAATGACATGAGGTACATTATTATATTCCAAAGGTCCATGCATGTTACCTATGCATTATTAGCCAGCCAACAGTTGATTATTATTATTATTATTTTCATGCATACTTAGTTTTAGATCCTCTTAAACAACAAATACTTTGGTTATCAATATATATATCTAACAATTGATTATTATTTTCCTGAACGCTAAATGAATCAATTGGGCATACTTTAGTGATTCTAGATATTTAACTATAGTTTATCCTTAGTGGCATTACTTAACTATGACAAAGAAGACTTCTAGCAAAATAATTTTTATATATATGCTAATTACCGAATGATGTAAAATCTCATGTTGCTGAGTAAAGCTAATTTATTAATATATTGTCTAATTATTCCTTTGTTATACTTTTTTTCAACGCAAGGTTTTCTTTTTCACGTATTATTCCTTTGTTTTATCGTCCTTGATATGTGAATATACTTTTTCTAAAATAATTTTATTATTACCAGTATTAATGAATAAATGACATAATTTTTTTTTAAGGAGGTTATATGATGATTTAATTTGGATGCTTATTAAATTGTCAATTGATTATTCGAAATAATTTCCAATTATTCGTGATAGAATATCTTTCATAGAATCCAAAAAAAAAGACTTCTTCCCGAAAATAATTCTTATAAAAAATGGTTCAAAGTTTATATTGATTAACTAAGCTTATATTATCTTTTCGTTTAACCTCTGTTGTCATTTTCTTTTACTTATTTGTATATATATCAATCATTTTTTTTTATCATTGTTGTAAATAGAACATAATTCTCTACGCACAATTCCTAACACATTTTTTTTGGGTAACCGCTCGGGGCTCCCGGTGTCCAGGGCTACATTCCTAACACATATTTGATGACAATCTAGATAACTAAAATGACTTCAAAGACAATTATTGCTGAAATGACAATGATGAAATATTTTAATGACATGTGGAGCATAAAAGTTAGATATGGACTAATCCATAAAAATTTAGATGACCATACCAATTCTCCCAAGCTTTCTGAGGGTGTCATAGATGAAAAAAGAAGGCCAACAAGAAAGCAAAGGAGCAGCGGGAGAGGAATGATAAGAAAGTAAAGATCTTCATATTGATTCATATGGAGGATGACCTTATCAGGGTTTTTAAAAACCATAAGACAACACATGATTTATGGGGAAGCACTCAAAGGACAAGTATAATGATAAAATTAATACTAATGTTCAACTTCTCTTGTATAACAATAACTTTTACAAGATGAAGGAAACATGTAATGTAATAGATCATGTAAATAAGATGATTATCATGGCTAATTAGTGTTGAATCTAAGATCTCGAGATTATTTTGATGATCACAAATTGATAAGAAAGCTTAGTTATACTAATGATTTTCGATTTGATGTGTGAAGGAGATAGAATTTTTACTTCTAATGGTCATAGGTCATCCAAAGGCTGTGGAATGTATAAAGAAGAGTAGAAAAAATCCTAAGTGAAGAAAGGTCATCTTAAGAGTTAGAAGTGGACGACTGATGTCAGGAGCCAAAAGCTGAAGATATGAAGCTATGTATAGAAAGATCGACCGAAGATAAAGACTGGACAATCGAAAATAGACTTGAGGAAGAAAGGTCGCCCGATGTGTACAAGTGAAGTCATTGGGCAACCGAAGACTCGAGGTAAAAAATACAACGATTGAAGGAACGAGCGCTCCAAAGGTTAAGTGGACGCCTTATGAAGATAGTAATTAAAGATGTTTTGTGGTGAAGGCAACTAAGATCGTCCGAAGTATTCAGTGTTTATACTTCGGACGACCGAAATTGAATCATGACTCAAGTCTTGTTCGAACATAGGGCGTCCACTGATATCATAGGACGACCACTATGACTGTAACACAAAATCCCTACTACTTCAGTCAACCTATAATTTTCTTCGGGCGACTGATGTTGCGAACACTATATATATAGTGGGTCATCCTTAATCGTCTCTATCTTTGGATTATTTTCAAAGGTGACCTTTCGTGTTCTTCCGCTCCTTCCACTTAGAACAAACTTCGTGAATCCGAGCAAACTTCAAATCTCAGGCATTCTTTAGTGTCCTGAAAAGGATCAAAGTCTTCTCAAACAAGGATTCAAACAACTAGGTAAACCTAAAACATCATCTTTGTGCATTGTTGACCTAGATTTTTAGGTTTTACTCTCTAAGTTCTAACCAAGTCAATATCGTGTTGTGAATGTGATTCATTTCTTACAGGATCAAATCTCTTTGATTTCTCTCACTACTCGAAGTATTTCTTGTACTTATTCTTTTGAATTCAAACTCCTGAATCATAATGTCTATTCGATTCGATCACCGTGTAACCCAAGCATTTGTCGACTTGCCTTAGAGTACCCTTCTCTTCCCTCACTTGCATCATGTACCTACTAAGAGAGTGGCCCAGAAACAGAAACCCTTAAAAAAGAAACAAAGAGAAGAGTAATCTTCACAAGCCCCTCTTTCAGCTGAAGACCAACCTCAATCTCAAAAGAAGGTAGATAGAGGAGAACCTTCTTTTCAAGCTCCAGAACCTCTCTCTGACAAAGTTGAGTCATCTAAGACCCAAGAAACCCCCCAATCACCAGAAAAACCCTTCTGTCATCCTAGGTTCATTAGTGAAACTGTCTTGACCCAATACCAACTTCTATATAATGATCAAAGAATAATTGAACCACAACATTCCATTGACTGAGAAAGTCTTCAACTCCCCGATCTTAAAGAAACTTTTGAGCAACATGATTGGCTCAAATTCCTTCATCTCACTGAGTTCGTCTATCCTCATGTTATCGAACATTTCTATGTCAATCTAACCTATGATACCACCCATCAAGAAATCAAGTCCTATTTGCAAGGTAAACAATTCTCAATAACTGAGTCTAAGTTGAACGAATTTCTTGATACTCTTGGTTATCCACACATCAATTTTGCTCCTATGCACTGGCCTCACAACTTATATTTAAACCAATCATATACGTTATAGATATTATATATTTTTTATAGGTAATATATAAAATAAATAGGTATATATAATATATATATATATTGATATATATTGTTGATGATGACAAGTGGCATGCTATACGAAGTTTTTCGAATTTTTTTGTACACTATAGATGTAAGATATATAGGTATATTTATTGTTTTATTTTTAGTCCCATATTTCACTATAGATAATGTAGCAATAAGATAAGTAGTTATATTTATGAAAATAATGAGCGTATTGTATCTTGTTCATCGTAAGATATTAAGTTTACGATGGATATAAGATCTTCTCTCTCTTAAAAAGTTTATTATAAGTTGTTAAATCTACTGTATATCTTTAAGATTGCTAAAATATGGTGCTACCTATTTAAGTAGGTAGTACCTCCATTAAGCTCTATATTTATTATTTGTTTTTAGTCCGACATTTGAAAAATGCTATACAAAGAATGGAATAATGACTATAAAAGATGGATGATATTTTAAGATACATATCAAGCTGAAAATATTTTAAAAATTAAAAAAATCTAATAGTAAATGGCATATCATTTTATGCTAACACTTTTTTTGTAAAGTCAACAAATATATAACCTAATATTTTTAAAAATAAATTAGTGAATAATATTTAATTTATTATAAACATTATATTATTAAAAAATCACATAAGATATGAAATGATTAGTTTGTGTAGTTTAATAACTACCATACATAAATATAATTTTAAAAAAATCAGATCAAAGATTCCTTTTTTAAAAAGAAGATATGATCGATTATCATTTTAAAGCATAACATGCTAAAATAACAATTGGAAAAAATATCTAAAATCATCATAATATTAAATGAAATAAAGTATTAAAAAAATCTTGTGTCACTTCTTTGCATCGTCATTATATGAGTTACAAAATCTTGGGTCTGTTTGACTTAGCTGATAAAAAATATAAGTAATTACATGTTTGACAAAAAGACTGTTAATATCAACAAGTAATTGCAATATTTATTAAAATAAATACTGACTAAGATACCCTTAAAAGAATATAGATTAAACAGTAATATAATTGGTTAATAAAAATAAGTCAATAACTTTAAAAATAAGTAAGGGATGTCGTCTACTTATTTTTTTTCAACTTATAAGTTGTTACTCTAACAACTTATAAGTATAATTGTTTATTTACCAAACATAGAGAAATTTTAAAATCAACTTATAAGTAGTTTTAAACTACTTATAATCTAAATGATGCCAACTAATAGACAAAATATAATTCAACTAATAACATTATTTTATTAGTAATTGAATTTTTTCATTAACAACTAACGATCGCGCAAGAATTATTTTATAATTCAACTAANCGCCCTCCGCCGGCGACTCAGTGCGCCGCGAACAAGGAGGAGAAGAAATTACCTCTTTTTGTTGTCGAAAGAAACAACCACCGCCGGAGAAAAGCAAGAACAAGCCGGAGAAGAAGAAGAAGACTTTGCGCCGAAATCGTGAGAGGGAGAAGAGGAGGAGGCCAGCACATTTATTTCCATTTTTCTGACGGATTTTCTGAGGGAAAATGTCCCTCATAAAATAAAAAATAATTATGGACTCAAGGACGCGCTCACGGGTGGCAGGTCACGAACGAAAAAGGAGTCACGAGATAGATTTTTTCTGACGGGTCAAAGGTCCCGTCAAAAATTTTCTGAGGGGAACTCCTACCCGTCAGAACTTTTTGACGGGTAGGAGTACCCGTCAGAAATTTTCTGATAGGTCATGCTCCGATCAGAAAATTTACCCGTGACTGGTCACGAGGGGGTGACGGATATAATTTTCTGACAGGTGCATGACCCATCAGAATTTTTCTGACAGGAAAATAGCCCGTCAGAAATGTTCTGACGGGTTGAAATACTCGTCAGAAAATTTTTGACGGGTCGAGTCACCCGTCAGAAACTCTGATGGGTATTCGTACCCGTCATAATTTCTGAGGGGTACGATTTTTCCTCAGAAATATTAGTAGGTATTTCTGAGGGAATATGTTCCGTCAGAATTTTCGATAAGAAAATTGAAATTTTCTTGTAGTGATGGTGCTAAGTAAACCTAATTTATTAATACATAGAGATTAAGGAGGTTACATGATGAATGATTTTTTTAGAATAATTTTATTATTACCAGTATATGATAAGTAGCTGACATGTTTTTTTTTTATTTTTAAGGAGGTTACATGATGATTGAATTTGGATGCTTATTAAATGGTCAAATTGTTATTTGCAATAATTTCCAATTATTCTCGATAGAATATCTTTAAGAGAATCCCAAAATGAAAAAAAGGCTTCTTCCCGGAAAGAATTCTTACAAAAGAATTGTTCATGAGTTATTATTGATTTTTCAGCGTTTATATTAATTAATTAAACTTATATTATTTTTTAGTCATAAATTTCAGTTTACAAGGTTTAGCATGCTCACAAAATTAAAGTGCATTTTTTATATTTTAAAATATCTCTGTATGCTGGAAAAAAATAATAAAACTTACAGAAATGTTTTGAAAAATTATTCAAATCAATCAAAGCATGAACGTGTTATCACTATGTAATATATAGTCATGCTTCATATCATTTCTTAATTAGTTTATCATCTATTTTCATCATTTTCTCTATATTGTTTCTCCATTTTTTTGAATTCTTGTTATCTAAAAAATAGTAAAATATGGCATGAACATTAATGAATGCAATGATTGAGTGATGAGACTTAAATTTATTTGACATACTAGTAATGTTTATTCAATTAAATTAACTTATATTTTTATAAACTATTATCAACATGTTCACTTTTTACACTACATAACATTTATCTAAAATTTACTAAAAAAAGGTAAGGATATATGTATATTATCAGAATAGATAAATTTGATCACACAAAAAAATGAATTGATTTGATCGCGCTATACGTGATAAAATTTTCGAGTGAAATAAAGTCACAGGATAAGATGAACCATGAAATGTGAGAAGAACAAAAAACTACCCTTTCAGCCGGATTTATATAGATATGTACATTTAAATGAGGTTTATATTTTTTTTCGGTTTATAGTATAACTTTGTCATGCACTCTCATAGAGACATCATAGTCTTCACAAATGGGACAAAAACAGGTGGAAACGGATTAAATATAAGCCTTGACGAGGTCTTGTGATATATTAGTTCTTGTGTGCAGCTTGATCTATTCGCCACCATCTTTCTAGAAGAACATATCAATAGCAATTTAAGATGTATAAGATTTAATGAATGTGTCCCTATTTAAGTAGGTATATAGTGTATCCTATCATATGAATCGTTGGATTTAAAATTTATAATTAAAAATAAATAATTTATTTTTTTTAATTATTTTTATTCAAATTTAAGAGTCTAGAGGATATAATATACGATGTACCTTACTTATTCTTTTAATAAGATAATTAGCTCGTCTTATTTAATATTCATCGAATTGACAAACTGAATTTAAGATATAGAAGATTTAATGAATGTGTCCCTATTTAAATAGGGTATATAATATATCCTATCATATGGATCGTTAGATTTAAAATTTATGATTAAAAATAAATAATTTATTTAAAATTTATATTTTTTATTTATTTTTATCAATCATAGATTTCAAATTCAAGAATCTAAAGGATATACTATACAGTGTACCCTACTTATTCTTTTAATAAGATAATTAACTCGTCTTATTTAATATTCATCGAATTGACAAACTGATTAGAATGGGAAAAAAAGTTGCGAATAATTTAACAACAAAACCGCTTACCCTAAGCTGAGATATTATTATGTAATATGTAATTTAACAACAACGTCGATATGTCCGAGTGGTTAAGGAGACAGACTCGAAATCTGTTGGGCTTTGCCTGCGCAGATTCGAATCCTGCTGTCGACGCTTTAATATTTTTTCTCCCTTTTAATTTTTGTATGATTTATGCATAGTTAATGAACAGTATTGTAATCATTATGATACATATACATATAGTGCTCAATTTATTTGGTATATAGCATCAGCCTACTAACCATCATCATCAAGTTGTGTGATTTTAGTCAAAACTAATTTTATATTTCATGTCATATATTAGTTCAAGGTAAGTTTCTAAAAATGTCTTAAAATTTTGCTCATAACATGTTGAAGCTCTTAAATTTTTTTGGTGAATTTGAGAATTTTGAAAAGTTATTTTATATGGTGGTGGGAAATCAAGATGCACTAGGAAACAAAAAGATTATTTGATCATTTTGAACATAAAAAGCAAGTTGATATTCAGAATTCGTTTTGTAGATTTGATAAGTGCTGGTACTTTTTTTAAGAAGGAGTGATTAGTTGAATTAAGTGGGAGATAATATATTTTAATATAAAATACTACGGAGACTTGGAGGGGTACTCCGTCTCAAAAAATCTCATATAACAAATTTTACTAAGAGATCCGCTACTACAATATTGATTGATGTTGTGATATATATGTTTTATCTCATACATTTCAAAATGATTAAGGGTGTGCCAACAATTTAATAGAATATTTTTTTGTGATTCACCAGAAAATGCATTAAGCAGTGGTGAAAATCAAATTAATGCGTCACCATGTCAAATTAATGAATCCCCTTTTTTTATGATTCACCGGACAAGATTTGCTCATGCATGATATTCTCAAATTAATGCATCAACTTTTTTTTGTAATTCTATTCTTGAGGATCCCATTGGAAGTAGATCACCAGCGAATGAGAGCCCACTGCTGCACTCCCCATCCCAATGCTCCACCAGTAGAGAAGTACAGTCAAGATTGTCAAGATCGGAAGGGGATGATAAGATCGAAAATCGTTAGATCGGATCGAGAATCATAAAATCTTACATATAAGTAAAAAATATTTTTAAAATAAATATGTATTAAAATATACATATATTCAATAATTTAATATATATATATATATATATATCCAATTTTATTTCATATTTCTTTAAATAATTTTATGATTTATTAGTTTCCACTTTTTATGCTTTAAATTTTTTTTTTTATAAATACAATGTAATATATTATCATTATAACATTTATTTCTTTAGGAAAAAGTATGAAAAAGAAAAAAAATTAAACTAATATAGTAGGATCGGTGCGATCTTATCGATCCTACGATCTTGATCTTACGATCCTACCGATCCTACAAATTCGATTCTTTAGTTAAGATCAAGATCGATCACCCTCCGTAGGATCGTAAGATCGTGCGATCAAGATCGCGAATTGCCATTCAACACAAGGCAAGCCTGAAATGGCCAAGCTCAAAAGAGAGGCACGAGAAGTTTTAGTTGCCCCTTTTTATTTTATTTTTTGTACCCATTTGGAGCTCTCGATATCCAGAGCTATTAACATTTGACTAGTATTTTTTTGATCAAATTGATGACTTCAGAGTTCGAACTCGAGACTACTAACTTTCGGTCCCTCGTTAACTATTCCAAGAATTATTCTATGTGTAACACAGCAAATTGTGGAACTATCCTGCTACATTGATAATTATGTACTCCAGGACAGAAATTCGACAACTATGCTCTAATTTTATTTCATTATTGAAAAATTCGGCCGGTTCGGTTTACTACAGAAAAAATTGTTAATAACCAAAATGATCCAATAATTAAAATATATTTTTCTAACTTTATTATATATAAGTTGCATAGTTTGCATTCTTTTTCGTTTCTTATTAGTGTGCCTTTATTATTTACGTGTGAATTTTTTATTGTTTTTATAAACAAATTTATTTTCAATACATAATAAATCCCTCTTCTTAATATTAGTTGAATTTATGAATCTTCTAATTTAATTGTGTTTTTTATTCCAAACATTTATTTGAATTTTAATTTTTATAATATTAAATTTTAATATTTACTTTCATTTTAAACGTCTATTTTATTTTTTAGCATTTTTGTTTTAATATATACATCAATTTTTTTTATAGTAATATTTTTTATAATGGATAAACAGTAAATTCATCCAATCGAATCGGATTTTTTTGATCTGGATAGTGAACAATTTTTTTAAGCTCATGCAAATAAATAAATTATCATTTCCCATTGTACAATCATAACATAGGGAAATTTTAGCACAATAGAATTCAGTGTTCCACTAGGAAGTGGAATAAATTTCAAATCGAGAAATTGACATTAACAGTAAAAGTTTGATGTCAAAACTTATCTTTAAATATTTTTTATCATGTTACTCATGTAGATATACCAATGAGAGTTTTAAAAAAGCAACATGCCATTTGAACCCTGAGCTATAACACTGACATAATTACAGAGGGTCAAAGTTCTACACCATAATTTCCAACAGAAAAAAAAACTGAATGTTACATGTTCCACTCTCTTTATCCCTTCACTTTATTATATAAAATTAAGATAAGGGTACTTGATCAAGGAGACCTCTTTTCAGCAGATAAAAAAACATTTCACATAGTTTAAACCTTAAATAACAAGCTAAATATTTTAATAAAAGAATATTTTATTCACATAGTTTTCATCATAACTAATTCATTTATTTACTTATAATTCAAAAATAATGTTTGTAATCATAACAATTAAATAAAAACTCACTTCAAAAATCTCTTTCCAAAATAGTTCTGATAAAAAGCCACCTTTGAGCAAAGTCGTTGAACAAAAAAGACTTACAAACATTTTAGTACTTACCAAAAAATTGTCATAAAAAGTCACTTCTTTTTTGGGTAAATTGGAAAAAAAAACTTTTCACATAGTTTAAAGCTCAAATAACAAGCTAAACATTTATTTTTAGGAAAAAAAGCACATTTTTTATTCACAAAAAAAGTATCATGATTTATCTATTGATTTATACTACAAAAAATCTCCTATTCATAAAAAAAATAAATTAAAAAAACACTTCAAAATTTCGTTTCAAAATAGTTTATCATAAAAAGCCAAAATATTTAAAGCTTCTGAATCGTCCGTAAAGGCGCAGTTTTTATTGCTGGAACCGGCATCTTTTTGTTGTACATAGCAGAAAATGGATTTGAACGGAGTTCATGCTTGTTTTGGCAGTGTCCGTTGCCTCTGCTCTGCTTCTGCTGCCCATTGATGCTACCAGAGCCAGTTTTTTCACCGCTTTCTCAAGCGCAACGCAGCAATGGCCGCCGACGCCGGTGGCCACGAACTGTACCTCGAGCCACGGGCAGAGGTGGAGGTCCGGCGCTTGGCGGAAGGGCCCCGCGGCGCCTGGTACGAGGCGACGGTCTTCCGCCGAAGCTACGATGTCGTCTACGTCTCCTTTGTCTCCAAGAAAGGCGCGTCCAGGCGCCTCCGCGAGCAAGTTTACTATTCCGACGTCCGCCCCCGGCCACCTCCTTTGCCGGTGCAGGGCCACGAGGTGCACTCCCTCCACGATCACGTCGAGGTCTTCTGTAAAGACGGATGGCGACGCGGCATTGTCTCCAGAATATTCGACGCCCCAAATATTCGACGGCTGTGATGCGTAGGGGGTCATATGAATTTCTACTGGGTTAAGATTCAAGGCATTATCAACATAATAAAAATATAAAATGATGGTTGTCATGAAAAAAAAAATAGTAAGGTTTAAAAAAAAATAGAATCTAAAAACTATATAAAAAAATATAAAGTTACTTTTCTTTTTCTTTTGCCAACTAACAATTTTTGTCTTTATAAAAGTAACTCATAATTAATAATCCATTTTTTTTGTCATTTGTCAAATTGTGTTATCAAGTCAACTTAAAAATGCATATATTTAAACAGTGAGTAGTTGCAGCCTAAAATATGTCTGATCCATTGTTGTTATCAACTCTCAACTAATCAATCCAGCTGCATGTTTCAATGATCTGAGATATCACAGAGAACATACAGCTGCAAATTTCTCAATCTGAATTTTGCCTGAAATTAAATCCTATTTCCTGAAATATTTGTCCTATGCAAATTACTGATACAAAGGAAAGCAAAAGATGGATAAGTTGGAAGATGATGGAAAGATAAAGGCAACAAACAGCTAATAATTTAATATGGAGAAAACATTACTTATTTAAAATAGGAAAAAAATGAAGGTGATGGAATCTTAATTATTTATTTGAATTTATTTTAAACATTAATTTGAAATTAAATAGTTTAAAAATACAGGACAACATATATCATGTGAACTAACACTACACCTTCCTTGCACTCAATAAAAATATCAAATTTATTTTTTCTTCTCGTAATCATTTAAAAAGATAAGCTCAATCTTTGGAGGAGAAATTGGATGGATTTGAAAAGGGAATGCTTTTTTCTATGTGTTATAATAATGATGCTGAACTCATGTTTAATGAATCATAGTATCTTTGTCATCATTAAATTATCATTTAATTCATAAGATGAGCAAATGCACTGTTATTTCATTAATTAATTTAATGATTCAATGATATATGGAGAAAGACATCAAACTATCAAATTAATTTCCATGATAATCAAAGTTGCACTAGATTCAATCTTTCTTTATTTTTATCAATTTAGGAAAACTTGTAGCACAAAGATACATATGCTCTCAAGTAAACAAGGCAAGGATCATGGACATGCATAGTGACATCATGAAATGGTTTTTAGTATTTCCCATAACCATAACATGTAGACATGTAGTCAGAGGCGGCTTTCATCCATATCCTCATCCACATCCACAAGAAAAAATAAAATAAGAAAAAGAAAACATGAGGCAAACTTGGTCCAATATTTACACTATATGTTCTATCCACTTGCTTCTTTAGTCCTTGGCATGGGAAAATAAATAATATATATATGTTAACACAATGCAAATACAACAAACATATAAATCTCAAATTATTTGAAAATATAATTGATAATCAAATTTGTTAATGATTAATGCACATGTTTTAATATTCTTTTAATGATATTTATGACTTGATATTTTTGTTCTTCTTTTATTGTTATTTTTTGATAAGAAACAAACTATATATGTTAATACAACGCAAGTATAGCAAACATATATGATATAAATATCAAATGATTTGTAAATATAACTGCTAACCATATTTATCATTGATTAATGAACATGTTTTAATTTTCCTTTAATGATATTTTTAATTTGAACTTGGGAACAACTCACTGCAAATACTGTAATTATGAATGCAATCAATCCATGATTCTATTTAACAAGGCCATTTAATGTATGATTCTATTACAAGATACAATGACAAGGTGGCAGTAATTAAAACCAAAATCATGAAAAGGAAAAAAAAAGGAAGATTCATGTTTGATTCAATTAATAAGTAACTAAGAAATATTCCAACTTTAAAATTTAATTAATAAAACATATTAATGATTCATAATTAAAAAAAAATTGTATCAAGTTCCATATATGACAATATTAAAAAAAAGAGACCAAAATGGCAACAAAAAATAAACTTTTGCTGTCTCCAACACATGCCTGAGTGCTCTCCCCCAAAACTATTAGAACTTAAAATAAAAAAAAATCGGACATTTTAAAAAACATTAACGGCGCAGGTAGAGGGCGAGAGATTTGAGATCATCGAGACCGTTGCCATCGTCTGCCTCACTTAATAACTAAACCAAAAAAATAAAAAAAATGAAAAAAGATGAAATTAATAAAACATATTAATATTGAAAAAAGAAAAAAATGAAAAAAAAAATCATGTTTTTTTTTTGGCAGGATCTAAAACCAAAAAATGAAAAAAAAATTCATGTTTGATTCAATTAATAACTAATTAAGAAATATTCCAACTTTAAAATTAAATGAATAAAACATATTAGTGATTCATAATTAAAAAAAAATGCATCAAATTCCATATATGACAATATTGAAAATAGGAGTGTTCACGGGTCGGGTTTGACCCGACCTAAATCCAAATCCGACCAACCCGATTGATTTTGTTCGGGTTGGATCAGATTGGTGACAAAATCATCGAATCCGATCCAACCCGACTTTCATTGGGTCGGGTTGGATCGAATCGGTTTATCTGAATTTTTTTATATATTTTTAATTATTTTTTATAATATTTAACATCAATTATTTTCTAAAAAATAAAGAAAAATATTTTTTTCAATATTTTATAATGATTTAAATGATATAAAGTATAAAACTGTAATATATTTTAATTTTAAAGTAATATAAATTTTATATTAAGAATAAATTAGTTTAAATTTAATAAAAAATATATAAAAGTTCGGATCATCGGGTTGGGTCGGGTTGATCGAGTTCGAAAAATTAAAACTCATATTCGACCCATTGATGATTGAGTTATAATCGGATCGGTTCGGATTCGTCCCGATCAATGATCCGATCCAACTGGATTGAAAATAAATTTTTTTTAACCAAAATTGCAACAAAAAATAAACTTTTATTGTCTCGCCGATTGCTCTCTCTCCAAAACACAAGTGCTCGCTGTATAAAACCGGAGGAGGATGTTCACTTCACGTTCCACTGCGTCCCACTGCGGTCGTCGTTGGGCCGTGTGTCGCTTGCTTAGTCGCTTCACTGCGGCTCTCTTTTGGCTTCCTTCGCAGGCTCGCAGCAGAGAAATCTCTCTGCTTCCTGCTCTCTTCAAAGGTGACACAGTCACAGGAGTGCGGAGGAAACGAAAAAGGAGACGCCTTTTCCTCTCCTTCGTGATCTCTTGCTCTTTCGAAGGCGGAATCCGTTGTTGTCCTGCCGAAGACCGGAGCTTCCATGGGTACGGCTTCTTCTCGCCCCTCCCTCCACCGGCTGGAAACATTCCATCTTTTCCGTCATTAGTGGTCTTTCTGCGTTCTCTCGTTCCGTTAATTGAACGTTTCGGTTGGTTTCCGCTTGGATTTTGAACCTTGCTCGAAAGCTGCCTCCTTTTATGCCTTTTGGGACTCTCCACTTGCCTTCTTCCCTATTGCTTGTTTCGTAATTCCATCTTTTTTAATATAAAAAAGGTTGTTTCTTTGTTTCATTCTTGCATGGTGCGTGATCAAAATGGTTATTTTTTCTCTGTTTTGCTTAGTTTCTGTTGCGATCCAAGAATTTGTGATGATAACTTCATTTCTTGCTTCCTTAATTGATGTTTTTTTTGTCCTTGATTGTGCCCAAAATTCTCTTTTCCCCCTTTTTTTTGCAAATTAATTCATGAAAAAGTTGTGCTTCAAGTGGTTGTTTGGTTTTGTGCTGATTTGGATTTAAAGTTGTTTTCTTCCAAAAAAAAATTGGAGTTTCTCACATTTCATTGCTCATGCCATCTGAATCCTGTGCAGATACATACCTTAATTATTCCTGGGACAGTGATGGTGAATACGAAAAATTCATATGGAAGATGAATCCACCAAGGTTTGATAGCTTATTTTTATTGCATTTAATCTCCTCCTAACTAGTTGGAAGTTTCATTTATCCATGCACTACAAGTTACAAAACTTTAACTTAGCAAAATTTGATAGCCCATATATTTTCTGTTTTTAGAGTTGTTGTTGACAATGAAACATCGCCAAATGCAACAATCATTCAGGTAATACAAAGTTCTCCTTCTTATTTCGGGCTTATCTTCTTTTTCTTTCATTTCCATAGACATGTCTTCTGGTGCTTATATGGTAAAGTTGGGTGGATGATGTTTTCTCTGTAGGTTGACAGTGTAAACAGGTATGGGATTCTCCTAGATGTGGTTCAGATCCTTACTGATCTAAATTTGATAATAATGAAAGCTTACATATCGTCGGACGGAGTATGGTTTATGGATGGTATTGCCAAAAGTTAATCAATCCCTTTTTTGTCTCGTTTCTTAGTATGTCTAAACCCTGAAGCAATTCTATTTTCTTGATTGTCTTCCAGTATTCAACGTTACTGATCGAGATGGAAAAAAGCTAACAGATGAGACAACCTTAAGAGGAACACTGGATTACATCCGAAGGGTATAACTATCGTCCGCCTTCACAACTACTTTTTTTCCTTTTATGTTACTACCAACGATTCTAGTTTCTAATGTGATACATCTCCTCCCAGTCCCTAGGTGCAGATACATCTTTTGTACCTTCTCGGAGGAGATCCATTGATGTTGCTCCTTGCGTTGGCCATACTACAATTGAGCTAACTGGAACTGATCGACCTGGTTTGCTTTCTGAAGTGAGTGCTGTTCTCACTGATCTTAAATGTAATGTCGTAAATGCGGAGGTATGGACACACAACACTAGAGCTGCAGCTGTCATCCATGTTACTGATGAAACAACCGGGTTAGCGATAACGGAATCAGAAAGACTTTCTAAGGTTAAGGAGCTGTTGTTCAATGTGCTTAAAGGGAACAACAAGTCTAGAGGAGCCAAGACTGCTGTCTCTTTAGGGAGCACACATACTGAACGAAGGCTGCATCAAATGATGTTTGATGACCGGGATTACGAGAAGACTGAACAAGATTCTGTAGACAGGAATCTCAAGCCCAATGTAACACTTGTCAAATGGAATGATAAGGGTTATTCAGTTGTCACAATCCGATGTAAGGACAGACCAAAACTTCTTTTCGATACTATTTGCACTTTGACGGATATGCAGTATGTGGTTTTCCATGGCAATGTTGATACTGAAGGCCCTGAAGCTTATCAGGTATGCACTATTGCTGAGTTATTTTATCTCAGAACATGTGTTCCTTCTCTTACGCACTGTCATATTTGCTTTTTTCAGGAATACTACATCAGACATACAGACGGATCCCCTGTAAACTCTGAAGCTGAGAGCCAACGAGTTATCCAGTGTCTGGAAGCCGCTATTGAGCGGAGAGTATCTGAGGTAACTTTGGAAACTTCATTTAACTAAACATCTGGAGGTTCAATTTTGTATCTGTTCATCCTGTGCAATCCTGAAACATTATTTGTTTGCTATATATACCTCTCCAATTGGATGTTTGCCATGTAACTAACTATTACTATCTGCAATCTTTATGGCATTTTTTTTACGTGGCTATTACTTTTGACAACTTCTTTCTCTTTCTAAAATGTTATCTGAATGAGAGTGTGTACAAATTTATGTTTTTGATCCAAGCAATAATGACCTGCTATTACAAATGCATTATTTGGAAACTTAAAAACGTCATTATTATACACACATGCAGTACCTTCACAAATTCTCTCGGCAAGTTTTTTACTAACATGATGAATTCCATCACCAATGAAATGCATTAATTGTTGAATTTGTTGGCACCTACAGGGTCTGAAACTAGAGTTGTGCACTGGTGACAGGATCGGTTTACTATCTGAAGCTACTCGCATCTTCCGTGAGAATGGTCTAACCGTCGCACGAGCAGAAGTGACAACCAGGGGTGGGAAAGCAATCAACACATTCTATGTCCAAGATGCTGCTGGTAACCCTGTTGATCCGAAGACGATTGATACCATTCGGCAGGCCCTAGGACAATCTGTACTTCAAGTGAAAGGCCAGAGCGAGCGACCGAGGTCTTCCCCTGAGGAATCCCCTATGATGTTCCTCTTTGGTGGCTTGTTCAAGTCAAAGTCTCTATATAACTTTGGGTTGGTGAGACAGTAAGTTCAGGCTTCTCTGATGAAGCACTTTGTACATACTTCTTGTGAATATGCAGCATGTCACTTGGTTTCTCACCCCTTTCACTCACAATGTATTCTCATCAGGTTTAGAAAGTATACAAAAACATGTACAGAAATCCTACTGTCATTGTATACATGTTACAAACTCATAAGTGGAATTACTGTAAACATAAAACTTGCTGTTGCTGAAGCCATGAATGTGAACCATCTGTTCATGTATGTGACCTTGGATCAGTAAAAGGAACTTTTCTGTCGACAGTCAGCTGAAATGAGATTCTCAGATTGGTGAGTTGATTCTGAAGGACCACGCAGCCAACAAGTGATGAGAGGGCGAGATACGAGAGCATCGAGTGGCCATGGCGTGCATGTGTAGCCTTCATGGCAGACTGTGACAGATGCGTGATCTGGATGTCCAGTCCACAAGTTGGCACGGACGGGCCACGTCCACCCAGCAGCTCTCCTCTGTGCATGGTGGGTGCTGCTGCTGGGGAAGTGGTGACTCGCTGGATTCACGTCCATATCGAACCGGATTGGAATCTTTTTGGAGGCAGATCCTGTTCAAATGGAAAGGAACAGCAAGCACAGGTTCGTATGTGGCCGCCAGTTCACGTCTCATTCAGAAAATGTTCTTTCTAAGCCTTCGTTCTGCACAAACAATTCCACGGATTTGTTTGACACAGACTGATCAGAACTTGGGCAGAGCACTGAAGAAGCAAATGGAAGTGATACTGTTCATTTTCTTAGCTCCTGAAGCATGTCTCAGGCCCTCTTTCCATATCAGCTAGTGGAAGTGATGCTGTTCATTTTCTTAGCTCCTGAAGCTTTTCTACTTATTGGAGGCTGCTGAGAAGAAAAAGGAAAATGGCAGATTGATCATTGATGCAGGCAGCCATCGCATTGTGATGCTCAAAGCCAACTTCATCAGATGCTGAGTAGCTCCTGAAGCAAAACTTATTGGAGTCTGCTGAGAAGAAAAAGGAAAATGGCAGATTGATGTAGGCAGCCATCACATTATGATACTCGAAGCCAACTTCATGCTGAGTGGTTCAATTCCATACCAATTACATTTTGTTGCACAGAAAGACAAAAAAAAAGATGAATTTTCTTTGTACCAATTTAGATCAGAATTTATGTTTATTTTCTCTTGGTACGAGTTTCACATGTAACCTTTTTAGATGAAATTTATGATGAAGAAAGAATTTTGGCCGTCGAATCGGCGCTCAATAACTGGTATTATTTTCGGTTGCTTAGTAGGAGAAAAGGAAAGATTGAAAATAAAAGGAGGGATAACAAATGATTCTTATGATGGTCCAAATGCATGTTATTCATGTGGATTTCTGTATCTACAAGGAGTGTTCATCGGGTTTCCAATGAACCCGATGATCCGAACCGATCCAATCTCGGGTCAGTTCGGATTGTTGGTTGGATCGGACCCGATCACCAATTAAGTCGCGTACAAATTTTAATTTTTCGAACTCGATCAACCTGACCCAACTCGATGATCCGAACTTTTATATATTTTTTATTAAATTTGGACTAATTTATTCCTAATAAAAATTTTATATTATAGATTTTAATTTTTCGAACTCGATCAACCTGAACCAACTCGATGATCCGAACCTTTATATATATATTTATTAAATTGGCCTAATTTATTCTTGATAAAAATTTTATATTATTTTAAAATTAAAATATATTAAAAATGTGTATTTATATAAAAGTATTACAAATCTTTGAAAAAATATGTTTCTTTTTTTTTAATATTATAATTAATGTCAGATATGATAAATAAATAATTAAACATATATAAAAATTTTAATCGGGCAAAACGATGATCCAACCTGACTCAATTCGACCAAATAGAGATTGAGTTGGATCGAATTCGATGACTATTTGTCATCGAACTGACCCAATCCAATGCAAACAAAATCAATCGGGTTACGATGAATTTGGGGTCGTGTCAGATAAAATCCGATCGGTGAACACCCTTAACAAAATATATGTAACCTTCAACAAATATTTAAGTTGATTTTTATATTAAATAATAAGATGACTGATTTATTAGAAAAATAAAAACGTTAAAATCCTCATCCTTACATGGGCTTAATTCTGAAGCCTACAATATACGTAAGCGTTTTGGGCCTTAAGCCCATTTTAAGCCCATCCAACACTCGGGTCAACTCGACCAACCTCTCATTCCATATCTTCCATAAACAAAGAACAAAACATGAAGAAAGAAAGAAAGAAAAAATAAATATAAAAATTAACGCGAACGGAAAAAAAAGGGAGGACATTTGTCGTGGAGGCAAAGAAATCCCTCGCGGATTCGCTCGTTCTTCTCCAATTCCTTCGTCAGGTTCGATCTTTTCCTTCCTTTTAATCCAATTTGTGGTTTCGAATTCCCGCCAATTGCTTCCCCTTCGGTAAAAATCCCAAATCGTATCGACGCTTCTTCTTGCCTGTTGCTGTTTAGGGTTCTTGGTTGCTGCACTTTCTGCTGGGCGAAGATCAAATTTGGTGAGTAGGAGGAACCGTGCAGGGTGAGTGCCCTTTATCCCCTTTCTTCTTTGGATCGTGATGCACGAATTTTGGCACTATTGCGGCGGGTTTGCAAATTGGAAGCCTTGAAGTTATTTAGTTTGTTGTATTTTGGATTTCATCATCAAAGGTGACATCTTTATGCACCGGGACTTGGATTGATCTTGGTTGGACAAGTATCTAAGGTCCCTTTTCTTCATACCATTACTATTTTCCATTTTTTGATCTTGGTTGGACAAGTATCTAAGGTCCCTTTTCTTCATACCATTACTATTTTCCATTTTTCTCAGACATGTCAGTAGACTAGTGATTACTGTCAAAAACTAGAAAATTGGGCACGGGATTGGTCTACGGACTTTTGATGCCTACTTATAACCTTCAAAGAAACTTTTGCAATTTTTCATCTTGTATCCACTTACAACTTCATTTAGTAACAGCTTCAAAGCCATATATTTGTGTCTCCTGCTCTCTGTGTCAAGTGGATAGTTATGGTTAGGAAGCTTATAAGTTAGCTTCTATATGGACACCCAATTTTTAAATACAATAGCCAATTCATTCTACTTGAACTTCAAGTGGGCTATATATTAACTGGATCCAGCTATTAGTGTTCGGACAGAGGTGCGGAACTGTCTGGTGTGTGACAAATTAAACCAGACACAACCCAACAGTTCTCAACCAAATGAAAAAAGGTCTTGCGGCCTTTCTTTTTCCACAATTGTCTCGAAGGCTTCTGCCACACAACCAATTCACTACACCATCTTCCTTATTTTATTGCTTCTATTTTCTGGAAATCCTTTTCATATTTTATCATCTTCACTTGTTTCCGGACAGAAAGGAGAAGCTGTTTCCTGTAGTTTTCCTTAAAAAGCTTTTTCCAGTGCTCAATTGTGTTGCCCAATCCATATTCCACATCGTTATCTGGGGTGTCGTGTAAATGACGAATATAGTTCTGATTAAGAGTGATAATTATCTTGTGAAAATTTCCTCCTGCTGTATGTATAGAGATGAATGCCGTTTTTTTACCTGACCTTGATCAAGGTATGGAATGCTTTAGGATCAGAAATTTATTCTTCAAAGTTGATAAAGAAAAATTTATAATAACCAACACCATCTAATTTCCACATGTAGATGAGCTTTCAATAATTTAACTTTTGGTTTGGGTTTGATTGTGCCAGAATAACTAAACTAAGAAAATCACAAATAAACCTATAGGACAGTTCCTAACATCAAATACAGTTTTGTCAGTTTATATAGCTGTTTACCTTCGCCCTTTTTTTATCCTTGCAGGTACTTCTAATTATATAGGGCTGTAACACATTCAGAATATATAAAGTTTACTCATAGGTGTTTGGGATGATAGTGTTCTATGGAAGCCATAGCTACGACATTGATTTAACATTATATTTTGGTTGAGCAGTATGTTGTGTAACTGATGACAATGTCAAGAGGCCATTATCAGCCTTTTACTCATTTTGGAAGGAGATCCTGTGTAAGGTGCCAAAGCCAAGGCATAGGCGAGGCTGTGGAGATAATTGATGTTGACAAAGAAAATGTAGATGTTGTCATCATTGACGAGCCAGAAACTTCCGACCGAGGATCTTCTTGTCCTCAGGAAAATAGAAAAAGATATTATAATGGTGTTATCTACATTGATGATGAAGAGGAAGATGATGACAATCCTCGGAGTTCACGCCATAAAGAAAAAAACAATGCGTCTCATCCTTTAAATGACAACTCACCACTGCTTGAAGAACTTCGCGCTCATGAATGTTTAAGATTTCCCAGGGAGGGGACTTCTCCATTTTCAAAGCCAAGAACTCAACCTGAATGTTGTTCTTCTAGGAACCGTTATGGTTTAGATTCCTTATCCGACAATGAGTCATCTGAAAGCAATAGTGCGGAGATTTTCACTTCTGATAGTGATAGCTCTGACTGCCAGATAATTGAAGATTTTTCGGGAAACATCCGTGAACAATGGGAAATAGCTTCTTCCAGGAGAAAAATGTCACAAAGGGTTCACTTGGGTTCTGAGGATGGAATCAGTGCATCCGGATCGACAACCAATCCTGGAGATGCTTCTCTTGGGAATCCAAAAGATCGATTTCATGCAGACAGTTTTTTAGGTCCCAGATACAAAAGTTGTTCAAAGCATTCAGAAGGACATGGTGGATATGAGCCTAGTAGTTCCTGCAATGTTACCACACCAGAAAAGAAATCAGGTATGGAAAAAGGAGATAAATTCGGTGACCCTTCCTCTGACAGACCAAGGGCTGAGTTGAAAACTGGTTGCTCGTCTTCAGGTCATGCAGAAACCACTTTGGGAGAAAATGAACAAGATGTAGCAACTGATAAGAGGTCTTCAATATGGGCACAAGCTCAGGTTACACCTCGTCGTCAGGGTTCTTTGGACCATGATGAAGACATTGTTGGAGAAACTGAACAGGATGTAGCAACTGATAATATGCCTTCAATAAACGCACAAGCTCAGGATACACCTAGTGGTCAGGGCGTTTTGACTGGCCATGTTGGAAACCAAGAGGAGGCTACTGAAGATTTATGTTCAAGTCCGAATATTTTAACAAGTGGCCGCGAGAAGTATAAGGAATCTGAGGAGTATAAGCGTATTCAAGAAGAAGAATGGGCATCCAGGCAGCGGGAGTTGCAAATTCAGGTTTGAGCAATGACCTTTAAATTTGATTCCATGTTGACCTTGTTTTTTTAAAGCATGTTGGCCTTGCTATTGTTCCTTTTCTTATATTTTTGTATGCTTCTTTCTAATTGCTATTAACTTAAATTGTTTTTGGTGTGTATTATTATTCTCATGATTATTTCATCAGAATATATTGTGTTTTTTAGTTCACCAGGTGAAAGCCATAATAACCATGATTGTGTAACCCCAAATTCTTTAGAAAAGGTAACCTCAATGTTTAACAATGAATATATGAGAAGGTTTATCCACTGTTCTTGATGGGTAGTCTTGTCTGGGGTCGCAGCAGTTTGTAGTTTGATATACTTATTCTACATTAATCATATAGCTACAGATTGCCCCCAAATTTTGGATCAGATATTGAAATATTCTATCCGATAAATAAGTTTTTGGCAATGAGACTCTTCTTTCATAAAGTGTAGCGGGGTGATGTAGGGTATAACTTTCATAAAGAGGAGGAAAATGAGAAGAGATTAAGAAAACATCAGAAAAAGAGGAGATGGGGCCTTCTGTGGTTTCTTTGTCCATCAATCATTTTTTGGATTTCATGCAGTTTTTTGTAATTTCAATATGTTGTGTGCATTGTCATGTTTAAATTGTTTTTTCCTATTTTTACTTATTTTTGCAATAAAGTTATTCATTTCTAGGTTGAACAATTACTTTGTGGATTATTTAACATTCTTTTTTTTTGTTGGGTCACCTATTTTCATCTTTATTCTTTAACTTCTAATTTGTTTTTAATAATTTCTTGAGGAGGACAACTAAAACAAGTACTTTGTAATGATTGGGTTAGCTGATTCAGCAGTGGTACAAACATCTCTTCTGTTATCCTGGAATCCACTTTTCTAGTTTATCAGAGCTAGTTGTAAAATTCCGATAGGAAATTTTTTAGTAATTTTCTCTTGCTTTGCTGACATTACATGTTCAATTCGGTCTCTGCTATGCATTCACTAACATTATCTGATACATTTTTTTGCAGTCTGAAGAGGCCCAAAGATTGAAAAAGAAAAAGAGAGCTGAAAGACGTCTATTGGACATGGAGAGAAGGCAAAAGCTACGTATTGAGGAAGTTCGAGAATCTCAAAAGAAGGTATTCTACCTTGGTTTCTTAACTGAGTCCTTTCAGGATTCTGTTTTCCCTATATTTTCTTTTTTGTTGTTTTCTCTCCATTACTTCACTATTTCTATGGGCATATGGTGAAAGATGAGTGACCTTTCTAGGTTTTTTATTTTTGGTTTCTTGTATTAGTTATGGATTTATAATTAGTATATCATGCAGCTTACTTACTATGTGAAACTTCTGTTTTTTTCAGGATGAGGAAATTATAAATTTTAAAGAGACTATTCGTGCTGAGATAAGGAGGGAGCTGGATAAGATTGAAGGCAGCTATAGGGATATGGCTTCCCTGTTGCGAGCATTGGGTGTCCATATAAAAGGGGATCCCTTCCCATTGCCCCAAGAAGTATGTTGCTTTATCTGCCATATTTTTTTCTCAAAGCCTTGGTTTTCCCTCCAACTACATTATGAAATTGCATCATTCCTGAAACTCTTTTCTCTTGATAGTTTTTATACATTTAAGAATCCACTAAACTAGTATGTATTAGGACTTAATATTCTCAGTTCTTGAGATCTTCTTTTTCTGCAGAGACTGGAATTTTACAATGCTGTTCTTTCTTATAGAACCAATTAATTCATTTTCAATGACAAATGATCATAGTGATGACATGGTTATTCTACATGGATATAGCATCATGATCCAGCCTGTCAGTAGACTAACCAAGGGTGTATTGATGCATGTGTACTTCCAACATTAGTAGCTCTAGTTTATGTTTAATGTTTGAGGTATATTGTATTACTATTGCGTACTACGAACCACCTTCTTGGATGATTTTGGGTTTCATCTCATCTCTGCTCGTAGAACTTTTAGATGACAGCAGGATTTTGGTATTGAAGATCTTCTAAAATTTTAGCATTATCCAGTTTTGAGATCGTGGCAAATGGGAAGGGCGCTGGACCGCTGGTTGTAAAAAAAAGTCATTATGCCATTGTCTTATGGTGTGTTTAGACAGGCATTGCAAGCCAACTATTTTCTTGAGAGGACATTTAAAGCCATCCTCGATAATAGATTTAGTGGTTTCCAGTTTTGAGCTCATGTCAAATGGGAAGGGCGCTGGTTATAAAAAAAAATCATTATGCCATAAATTTTGTGTGAGTTAAGCAGGGCATCTAAAGCCTTCTTTGATGCTATAAATACAAAAGAACAGTTTCCGAAAAAGGTAAATCCAAAGGATCACATTGAACACATAGCAAATTTAAGCATATGTTTGAATATTCTGAGAACTTGGAAAAAGTATTAGAGAACACCTTCTGTGTAGCATGTTCCCAGTTGTGTATGTTAATGATGTGTTTCTTAAGTAGATATGTTCTATGTCGAGGCACATGTTACGAGACCCTTACACATTTAACTTGACAGGTCAATGCTGCCTATAAACAAGCTCGGCTGAGATTTCATCCAGATCGAGCTTCAAGGACTGATATTCGACAACAGGTGGAAGCGGAGGAAAAATTCAAAATGATCTCACGCATGAAAGAAAAGTTGCTGCCTGTAGCATAACGAGGACATTTCACATCAAACAATTTGGAAGTTACCTTCAGTGCGTTCCATTTTTTTTTCTCATGTAGATACCACAATGTTGCATTTTATTAGTTCGCAGCTAATGATGTCTTTAGTTTTCTTGAAAAAGAATAGAGACTTGATCAGAGGATGGCATCGGTTCGTCACTCGTTTCATCCTGTAAGAGAAGTATGACATCTTTTTTTTTTTCCTTTGACAGTATCGCTTGCAACCAACATGTGTAAAGTCATAAAATTATTGTTGATGAGCATAAAAGTTTATTGATATGGCAAAATATATTTTGTGAAAACTGAGAGTGGTTTGTGTTCTTTTTGTTGATTATGATATCTTGTGATGGGCTATGGCTGGCTGTTGCGTCCTGGAAAAGAATGAACATATAAAGGGTGGGTATTTCTTTGTGACGAGTTGTTCTAATAGTATGTATGAGCTCATGTGGTTGAAGACTGGGACTCTGCATTCCCAATGTGTTGTCACTTTTATTATCTCGTGGATGACTTTGCGCACTTTAACTCTTTATCCTTCTCTTTTTTTTACCTTTGTTGCACTCTCTTAGCCTTCTTTGCTAGTTTGTATGTTTGATAACATTACACAGGGGACAATTAATATTATTGAAGTTTATACTTTTTCTTCTGTAATTTTGATATTTGTATTCCTTCAGTTGATTGTTGGAAATTGATGAAGAAAGAAACGAATGTGTATGCCCAAAGCAGGTCAACAATTACATGCAATAACTAAATGCCATTCACTTTGTATGCTTCTTATCTCTTTTTCATTATGCATATCCACTGAAACCAAAGGGATGAAATTTATGTGAACCAATTAAAACCACATCTGTATGATGCATTGTATGGGTTCAGATGCTGACATGCAGATTGCAGGAAGAGCTCGGAGAGCCATCCCTTACTGCTGTTCCCGCCAACTGTGGTGACACAGTGCGACTCCCCGCCTTCGGGGGTGGCGGTATTGATCCGAAGAGATTCTTATTACAGCTGCGGCGGATGCAGCTGAAACAGTAGAGACAGTACACCGTGAGAGCAAAGAGAAAGAATATGCCAAGCAGCATGCCCACCAGTTCCATGAGCCCCTCAAGCAGGCGAGCCAGATGGCTCAACTTCTCCATCAGCTGCTCAAACATGCCGTCCAAGTTGTCATTGTCTTTGTCGTCATCGTTGTCGCTGCTGTTGCTGCCGCCGACCTGTCCGAGCCTCAGCGTTAGCATCGACAGATGCGCCATTGTGCTCAGCTATCCTTGTGATATGCGAGCCTTCAATTCCTTCCATTTGCAGCAGCATTTAAAATGGTTCATCAAGTGCCGAATTTGTAGAATCCTAAGGGATGAACTCATGCACTCTTGAGAATTTTCTTTGGGAACCTCTTCTGCAAGTGCGTGGGTACTTCGTTCATATCTCTGCATGCAAGCAATTATTTATAAAGCATGAAAGTTGATGTTGCACACGAACCATAATTAGACGATAATTTGCGTGTTTACGGATTGGAGCCAGTAACAGATTCAAATAATTAAGCCGTTCTAGAGCAAATGTAGTTTTCCCATTTACCATTGTTTAATGATTTCCACCAGATAACATTGTTAAAGGTTTAACAAATTGACAATTATTTCATTGAAACAGTCGATAATCGTAAAATAATATTAATGGGCATAAAATATATTTTTTCCTAATAATATTTACTTTTCTTTTCATAAATAAAAATATTGTATCTTAAAGACAGAAAACATACTACAAAAGAAACTATGACACAAAAACATAACGTCATGAAAATTGACACAAAAGTATCGATATATTTCCAATTGAATATGTTCATCAACTTTTAAAGTCCAGTTAAAAAATCGCATAGTCTCAAACATGCAATAAAAAACATTTAGATGCTTGCTTGAGTATATATATTTTATGATACATTATTTTCTGTTGTTAATAACGAATCATGCAAGTGATGACAAGTAATGACTAATAGTAAGGATCATGGACTTAATGTAAACAATTACAGGTTCTTCTTGCTTAATTGTATATGTTTTGATATCTCCATTTAACCAATTGAATATGTTCATCAACTTTTAAAGTCCAGTTAAAAAATCGCATAGTCTCAAACATGCAATAAAAAACATTTAGATGCTTGCTTGAGTATATATATTTTATGATACATTATTTTCTGTTGTTAATAACGAATCATGCAAGTGATGACAAGTAATGACTAATAGTAAGGATCATGGACTTAATGTAAACAATTACAGGTTCTTCTTGCTTAATTGTATATGTTTTGATATCTCCATTTAGTTATAGTCATAAAGTGGAAAAAAATAAAGAAACGTGCGACTAATTAAACGAAAAATTGAAAGAAACATTTTATAATAAAATAATGTCATGAATTTGAGGTCAGCTCAGGTCAGGAAATGGAAACTCATAAGCACGAGTTTCATATACAAGGCGGGGATTGCAAACAGAATAAACTGTGAAGCATGAGTTTGTACTTTATGAAAATTATAATGTCATGCCATATTAATAATGAGTTATGAAAATATTTTCCATTATGATAAAGTCCATTATGAAAATATTTCTCAATATTGTCATGCCATATTGCATATTTGTACTTTGTATTTTATTTTTTAGTTCAAAATATTTTTCTTGTAAAATTCATTCTTTTATAATTAATAATGAGTCAACAAAATGATAATGAAATCCATTCTGAAAATATAACTGAATATTGTCAAATTTCATTATTTCATTATTCATATTATTTTTATTAGTTTATGTGTTCGGTGTTATAATACTTTTTTCCTTTCTTTTTCTTTTGTTTGTTTAAAATATAAATCAAATTATTTTAAGTCTTTTAAAATTAACATTAAACATTACAATTTGAATAAGTAATTTATTTATTTATATAAATAATTATATGATTAATTATGCATCCACTGGGCAAATGCCCTAGCTCCAGCATTGCGAGCAAAGATAGTTGGATGTGAGTTCCAAAATAATTTGTTAGATGTGAGTTTATACTTGAAAAATTCTCATGGGGAGTCGGACTCGTCATAGTTAGATGTGAGTCCTGAAATAACATAGATTAGTTGAGAGAAGCCTCGACTCTGGTGTCAATCAATTTTTTTTCATGTACTTCTAAGTAGTTATTTTTTTAGGTAAAAGGAACCAAGTAGTTCAATTGAAAGAAAAAAAAACGAGTAATTAATTACTTATTAGGAGAAGGGAAAAAATGAAAGTGCTTAATCATTGATTGGACAATAATCCATCTACTTAAATCCGTGGAAGATTATTTACATAATGTCATTATTATATTATCATGCAAAGTACTTAAATATTATATTAAAATTTATAATCTAACAATATGCTTTTATCACTAAAATGAATTAGTTTTGATGATGCTTAACAAATGTCATAGAAACTTCATTAAACATCAGCAAAAATTTTTTGTGATGTTTATTAGAAACCGACGACAAACGTCACTAAAATCGAGTTGTAGAAAGTATTTACGACGCTTATAAAGGTCAAACATAATAAAAATTCTAACTTTTGGTGTCACATCCGACCTCTTTATTACGCTAAAACCCAATTATTATAACTCTTGATCTCATTTAACATATGTTAAAATAAAATTTGCGAAACCTCCTTCCCTAAATATTATCTCACTACTTGTGAATACATATAAGAGTTAAAGGTATAAAAAAAACTTTAATTTAAACATATAATACCCTACATTCACATATTTCCATTTTTTTTAACACGCAATGTTACACAAACCATTCCAAAGAGGGCAACT
>LTAE01007019.1:0-23838 GCA_001647135.1 Pontederia paniculata
TGATGGAAGAAGCAGTGAACAAGATACTAGAAGAAACACCAAAGATTACTAAGGATATATCTGTTGGAAGAAGCAGTGAACAAGATACTAGGAGAAATTCAAGGAGAAGAAAATGAACCTGTTGACAGAGAACAAAGGGAACCTGCTGATAGAGAGGAAATTGTTGATCAAGACATTGATCTTCAAAGTGTAGGAGCTGATCAAGAAAGAAAGCCTGCACAAGAAGAAGAAGCTGGCCGAACAAACATTAAAGTACTAGCTGAACAAGTAGTCATTGAGATGCAAAGTGGCCAAGCTACTACTGAAGCAGCAACTGTGAGAGATGGGATAGAAGATGAGTTTCAAGACTTGTTTGCTGAGCAAGATGAAGGAATAAAACATTATGATGGAAGAAGCAGTGAACAAGATACTAGAAGAAACAATAAAGATTACTAAGGATATAGCTGTGGTGTCAACAAATTCTTCTCCTGAAAGGAAGTTTGGAAAAAGCTTCAAGAGGAAGAAGAAGGATAAGGACCAGGAAAATTAAGATAGATATAGTTGTATTGCAAACTTAATTTTTGTTGCAGTCAAAACATCTTAAGTCTGACTGACTTCAATGTATGTTGTTTTGTTGTGTCTGAAAACACTTTGGGTCGTAATGATTGTAATGAATGATATTTTTCTTTGTATGATATTTTTTTTCAGAAATGAAATGAACATGTTTGTGAATTTTGTCTTGCAAAGATATTTTTTCTGAAGTATGCTTTCCAATGAAAAGTGCTAAATAAACTTCAGATTATCTCTGAGTTACATGCCTTGAATATATGCATGACTTAAGGGGGAAAATTATCTGAAAATAAGAGATATGTGATTAAGAGGGAGCATTTCTGGTTAGTTAAATTTTTGTATGATTTTTCTGTTTGTAACTAACCCTATGTTCACTCCTCATAAATTTGTAATCATAAAAAAGGAGGAGATTGTTGAATCTAGGATCCCGAGATTATTTTGATGATGACAAATTTGTGAGAAAACTTAGTTTGTACTAATGAACCTGTTGATTTGATCTATGAAAGACAAGATTTTTATGTTCGGTAAATGATAGGTCGACCAAGTTGAAGAACGGACGACCTATTCACAGAGAAGACATATAGGAAAATCTTAAGTGTGCAGCGGTCATTCAAAGGATGTGAAATGGTCGACCGATGTGAAGAACAAAGACTGAAGAAATAGAGCCAAGTACTGAGTGGTCGACCGAGGATGAATGATGGACGACCGAAGATGAAGTTGAACAGGAAAGGTCGCCCGATGAAGATAAGTGGGCGACCGAAGGTTCTAAGTTAATAGTAAAGAGGTTGAAGAACGGGGGATCCAAGTGAAGAGGACGCCCTATGATGAAGATTAGTCGATGTTGATACGGACGATCGAAGTACTGAATAAAGAATCAACGGACGTTCGAGGATCTCAGTGAAGAATGATCGGACCCTCGAAGTACTCAAAGAAGAAGAATGGACGTCCGAGGGATTCAGAGAGAATCAGCGGACGACCAAGGAAGTGTCGAAGAATTAAGTACAAGTCAAGTTGGGCGACCGAAGGTGAGCAACAGACGATTGAAGTAGCTTGACATATGACTTCAACTGAAGAAAGGACGTCCGAGGGATTGGTGTGCAATAAGCGGTCGACCAGAGAAGAGTTGAAGAAATTTGCACATATCAAGATCCGGCGACCGAAGGAGCTTGACGAAGGAACAAAGGCTTAAGGCTCTGAACTACGGACGCCCGAAGGTGAACGGCGGACAACTGGAGCACCAGACGGAAGTTCAATTGAAGACTTCACCAGAGCAGCGGTCGACCGAAGCAGAGGAAGCAGACGACCATGGGGTAGGTGAAGAGTATTGTACTTACATTAATGACTAGTTTTCTGAGAGTGAGATTAGGTCATTTATGCAAAGTATAAATTGTAATCCCAAGAGTCTTGTGAAGTAACTTTGGTTAAACTTTGACAAATTGTGTAGAGAGCTTGATAGCTTGAGAGCTTGAGTGAAGAGCCTTAGTTTCTCCGTTTGAGCATTCGAGTGACGAATCCATAATAGAAGGAGGTGTACGTTCAAGATTGAACAATTGCAAGAGGTTGTCTCCTTATCCTCGAGAGAAAAAAAGGAGAAGAAGAAGGCGTAAGGGAACCTTCGCCCTAGAAGAAGGACTTTAGTGATCTCCGTAGGTCTCAAGCTCGAGAAGACCGGAACACGGACGTAGGCCAAGAGTTCGGCTGAACCTCGTCAACAAGCCTGTGTTTGTTTGTCTCTCTTCTTTATTTGCATTTGCATTTGTGTGTTTCCGCTAAGATAACTAATTTAGATAGCTGAAAATTTTAATACACCAATTCACCTCCCCCCCTCTTGGTGCCATCTAGATCCTACACAGGAGAAAGGGAGAATAAAAGACAAAAATAGATTTGTCGTACCTTAGGCCTTGAGAGAAGAAGGAGAGAAAGGAAATGAGAAGGAGAGGGGAGAGAGAGGCATTGTATTGCGTCAACACAACATGAGTTGTGTCCTTTTTGGATGCGGGCCTTGTAGCCAAAATGGACCATGTCCTGCGGGTCACGGGCCATGTAAGAGCAAAACCTAAAAGAGATAAGAACATCAACCGTGTTTGAGAAGGACATGAGCTGGTGTTGCGCCAATTTATCTAGTTTTAATCACCGTCAAATTGGAGTTGATCACGTCTTAAACCCTAATCTACCTCTATATAAACCTTTAAGATGAATTTTATTTTCCCTTGTGATCCATTAATTCTTAAAGCCGTTAGGTATCCTCTCTCTTCTTCCTCTTCCTCTCTTCTCTAGTTGGAATTCTTGTGTCTTCATCCTTGGATTTGCATTAGGAGAGGTTGACAAAGATCGAAAATACATGGAGGAGAGAGAGGGCGACATCACGAGGAACGAGGAGGATAACATAGCACGAGACACCCATAGGAGATAACTTGCTCAAAGAAAGGTATGTAATTAGGATCATATTTAAGGCTCTCAGTATGCAATAGAATAGTAATTAAAGATAGATTCATGTCAACAAAATTACCATTTTTTTGGATTGATTATTTCTATTGAATTTTCCTCCCTCAGTATCAGATTTTAATTAAATAAAATTGTGACCAAAACCCCTCAGAAATGTAAAAATGATTTATTTCACCTATGGTTTTATATGATTTAAATGTATTGATTGATTGAATATGATTTGGTGAATGGTGTAGGTGTAGGTGTCTTTAAACGATAACATAGCCCAACTAATGATAGGGATGAAAAGTTGTAATGACTGTGATTGAACTTATGTATGAAGAGGATGACCCTCGGCTATTGTTTATTGAATTGCGTTCCTTCAGGAACTATTGTTAATGGAATTGCATTCCTCCTCCGAGAACTATTGCGTTCCTTCGTGAACTATTATTTGTGGAGATCAACTTGGGTGAGAAAGGGACCCCATGACCTAGCAAGCCATATTGGTTTACCGGGGACATTATAAATCTTCAATATATTTATAAGGCTCACATTGTTTGTTAATGATTGTTTCACCTAAGGCAAGATAAATAATGAAAGATAAATTCATCAATGTTTTAATCATGACCCAAATATGTTGAAAGGAAAGATATGAGCATCATGAGAGAGGATGCAATTGATATTCTTGCCATCTATGAACGATGATATTGAAATATAATGTTAAAGGCCAAAAGTAATTGAGATAAGTTAAATTGTTATATTGTTAAATGTTATTCTTTTATATATTGAGTATCTTATTTATGATCTTTCCATATTGAGTGTCACAACTTATGGGAGATTCTGCAGGCAATCCAGATGCTTAATGGGTGTCAGTGGCGACGATGATGGTGCTCGTGATGGTCTACTTTGCACATGAATTAGGTTTTGATTAAGTTCAGAGAGTCATGTAATAAAGAAAGATGAAGTCTAAATTATTAGTGTTTTATTTTTTTTAGTATTTAATGTTAGTTTTCTATTGGAACTATTGAAATAATTTTTTAGTCTTCTTATTGGAAAAAAAATTTAATTTTTAAACTGTTGGTTCTAAATGATGCTGGCGTTGGACAAAGTAAAATCCATTGAAGTGAGCCTCTAGCGTCTCAGAGAGCACATTTTGTTAGGTGGCGAGGTGTGATTTTGGGAGCATCATAATTAGGTATCAAAGCCTAATGAGAGGAACTTCTTAGCTATCTATAGATAGATAGAGGTAATGTGCAAGCATCACGAGTTATCATCGCGCCGCCAGGTATGGGTGAAGTCATCGTATAGTTATTATTTCTGATTGAAATTATATGTCTGTAGATGCCTCCATGACGTTCTGCGGCTAGTCAAGCTAACCTCCTCCACCAGAACGCAATGAAATTATATGTTTGAAGATCGCAATGAATTTGAATAGCCTGATGAGAGCAACTTGAAGAGAGCACCAGTGTGAGGAAACAAAGGATACCATCGAGTGATTAGCAGCTCTGAGCTTTAGCTTTCGTTCCTCTGTCAATCTCCTTCGGTTGTACATTGATTGTACACCAATCCTTTGGTCGCCCGATGTTGACTTGGACTCAGTACTTCAACTCTTCTCTGGTCGTCCGCTGATTGCACGTCAATCTTTTGGTCGACTTTTACTTCAGTTGAATTCACTTATCAAGCTCCTTCAATCGTCCGCTGATTGCATGCCAATCCTTCGGTCATCCGATCTTGACTTGTGCTTAGTACTTCAACTCTTCTCTGGTCATCCGCTGATTACACATCAATCCTTTGGTCGACCTTTACTTTAGTTGAGTTCACTTGTCAAGTTACTTCGGTCGTCCGTTGATTGCACGCCAATCTTTCGATCGTCCGATCTTGACTTGAGCTTAGTACTTCAACTCTTCTCTGGTCGTCCATTGATCACACGTCAATCCTTTGGTCGACCTTTACTTTAGTTGAGTTCACTTGTCAAGCTCCTTCGGTCGTCCGCTAATTGCACGCCAATCGTTCAGTCGTCCGATCTTGACTTGAGCTTAGTACTTCAACTCTTCTCTGGTCGTCCGCTGCTTGTCCCTGAATTCCTTGGACATCCTTTGCCTCTTGACTGAGAACTTCGGCCATCCGCTCATTCCTTACTGAGTTCCTCGGACGTCCGTAGTTCTTCTCTTCTGACATTCCTCTGACATTCTTTGGACTTCCTCTAACACCTCTCAGATTCTTTGGACGACCTTTCATTTTTCTGCCAAGTTCACTGGTCGTCCACTATTCTTACCCGGACACATTGGACGACCTGTGTAGACTTTACTTCTTCTGACACTAGTCGTCCACTGCTTTAACTATAGAGTTCTCAGACGTCCTCTGTCTTCATGTGAATTACTTTGATCGTCCGCTGATTCTTCGGACGTCCTTTCATTCCTTCACTTCAACTCTGACATTCTTCGATCGTCCACTGCTTTAACTCCAAAGCTCTCGGATGATCTTTCTTTTTGTCTGGAGTCTCTCGATCGTCCGCTCTTCAACTTTTGACGACCTTTCTTTCCTTCATTGCAGAATCACATGGTCTTTCTTCTTCATAGGGCGTCCACTTAACCTTGGAGCCCCCGTTCTTCAACCTTTGTCCTATTGACCTCGAACCTTTGATCGTCATCTTCTGCTCATTGGGCGACCTTTCTCGCTCGATAGAGTCTTCGGTCGTCCATTGTTAAACCTCAGTTGACCATTCAGTATCAAGCTTCATTTCCTCAGTCTATGCTCTTTACATCGGTCAACCTGTTCACATTCTTCGGACGACCGCATCATACAAATTTTTTTCTTTCACGTCTTCTCTGTGCATACGTCGTCCATCCTTCAGCTTCGGTCAACTTATCAATGACTGAACATAACAGTCCCGTCTTTCACAAATCAAGTCAAAAATCATTAGTACAAACTAAGCTTCCACACAAATTTGTGATCATCAAAACAACTTCGAGATCCTAGATTCAACAATCTCTCCCTTTTTGATGATTACAAATTAATATCCTTAGTAGCATTTGTTGTTTCCTCTAGAATTATGTTCACTGCATCTGTCAACAGAATGCTAATTTCATTCTCTTGTTCATCAAATAGATATTGAAATTCATCTTCTATTCCAGTTCTCTCAGTTGCTGCTTCAGTAGTAGCTTGTCCAGCTTGCATTTCAGTGATTGCTTGGCCAACTTGCATCTCAATGGTTGTTTGGCCAACTTCTTCTTCTTGTGCAGAGTTTCTTTCTTGATCAACTCCTACACTTTGAAGATCAATATCTTGATCAACAATTTCCCTTTGGACTTGCAAGATAGCATCTCCTCTTTCATTTTCTTCAATGGATTCTCCATGATCCTTCTCTTGAGCTTCTCTGATAGGTTCCTTATGACCCTCCTCTTGACCATCCTCTTGAGTCTCTTCTCCACGAGGTTTAAGTCTCTCTTCTACAGGAGGTTCTTCACTCCTCTGATGTCCTTCTCCCCCTTTGTAATTATATGAAAGGGGAGTTTCATAGGGGTCATACCCTGTTGCTACCATGAACCCTTCTACTCTCTCCCAATGACGATAAGCTTGGTTGTGGTGAACAACAATTCTTTTACTGACTTCATTGCTCTCGAACTGCTCATCTTCTATTTTCTTCAATAATTCAAGAGCTTGAGTCAGTTGGATGGATATTGTGCTTAGCTGAGTTGACATGGTGTCCACTTTGGTGCACAAGGAAGTCCAATCTTCTCTGCTTGGAGGCCATGTGCAGGAAGAGGACCCAGCAACCGCAGAGGGTGTCCTGAGAGGCTGAGGAATGTGGCCAGGGATGTCAGTTTCAGGGTCCTGATTTGGAGTATCTTGATACTCAGAAGCAGATTGGAAGTCAGTATTCTGAGGAGTATCCTTGGTAAGCCCTTTTTCTGGTGAGGGTAGAGAAGGAAATTTTGTCGCTTTTAGTGGGGAATAGAATCTCTTCATTCTTAGCAAACAAGAGTTTACAAGTTTTGCGAACCATAAAGGAAATTAGATTTCGAGAGTATAGACGAGCACCCTTGGTCCACTTAGAATGTACTTTCTCTTTGGTTTTAAGGATCTGATATATAATCATATTTTCTACTGAGATTCTAGGGGCTGCATGATCTACAAGATGTGTAAGGACAGCGAGATCGAGGAGATTTACTCCTGTGTAGTGACCAGCTTTAGGAAGGACTACATGTGTGATTATGTGATGGACAACTTTCATGACAGGGGAGAGATACTTCTGGTAAGACCCTTTAACAAAGGTATCTACTTATCCTCCACTCACAGCTAGTGCAGCTTGATTTTGAGTGTATGTGGTGTGAGGCCAATGCATTGGAGCAAGGTTTATGTGGGTGAAGCCAGGAGTATCAAGAATCTCATTCAATTTAGATTCAGTCATAGAAAAGTGCTTGCCGTGTAAGTAGGTTTTTATTTCAAGATGACTATAATCATAGGTTAAATTTGCATAAAAGTGTTTGACAACATGAGGATGAATTGGTTCATCAAGGTTAAGAAAAGCGAGCCAATCAGATTGTTCAAAGGTGTCTTTGAGTCCAGGAAGTTGAAGACTTTCCCAGTCAATGGAGTGATAAGGTTCAACCAATCTATGTTAATTGTAGAGAGTTAAGTACTCATTTTTAACTTTCTCACTAATGTACTTAGGGTGACGAAAAACTAGGTCGGTTGAGGGAGAATTATCGTGATGGAGTTCTGATGGTTGGTCAGAGTATTCTCTTGTGTTAACTGTTTCTTTTGGAATAGAGGAGTATGTTTCTTTTAATTGCTCTTCTACTAGGTTTCTTTTTGCGAGTCTTCGTTTCTTAGCGGCTTTCTTAAGGGGCGACATGGTTTGATCAGGGAAGAGAGAAATCACGGAAGAAAAGTAGAAACTGATCAAAATCAAGCAATACGTATAGAGGGAGTTCAAAATTGTGTGACAAATCAAAATATTAGATTCTGAAACAAAAAGATCAGCACGATTTAAACATTTTGTTAGAACACAGATGATAAACCCTAAAAATCGAGATTGACAATGCATAAGAAGGAGGTTTTAGATTTACCTATATGTGTGAATCCTCGTATGAGAGAGTTTTGATCACTTCGAGTTCGTTGAGGATTTCAGGAGATTTGAACAAGACTCGGTGGGAAGAAGGGTGGAGAAACACGAAAGGTCGCCCTTTGAGTATATTCCAAATATGATGACGGTTAGGGATGACCCACTATATATATATAGTGTTCGCAACATTGGTCACCCGAAATAAATGATAGGTCGACCGAAGTAGAGAGAGATGTTATGTCATGATCACAGTAGTCGTCCTATGATTTCAATGGATGACCTTTGCTTGAACTGATCCTAAGTCACGAATCAATTTCGATCGTCTGAAGTAAGGACAATGGACGTCCAAAGTCCTAAGCGTGGTAGACGTTCAAAACATAGGACACCCTTGGTTTGTACAACGGTCGACCGGTCTTTGGTAGAGTATATGGATTGGTTGCCCAAAGTTTTCAATTGGCATCCGCTACATGGGATACTAGTTATCAACAATATATTTTAGATGCTCGAACTATAAGGAGTGGCCGTCCAAAGGCTTGTGACAAGACTAATACTTAACCATTTTATCGCTCAAAACTTAGTGTCTTACATAATTTCGTTTAGAGTAGGCAAAAAAAAATGTATGTGTTGTGCAACACAATTAATTTTCATCTTTATTAATCAGTGATACTCACACAGGCAAGTCACCAATAAGTTAAGTTGTTTGTTAAGTTCCTAAGTCTAACATCCCAATTTCTCCTTTTAACATATCAAACCTATCTCTCCCCAAGGGCTTTGTAAATATGTCAGCTAACTACTTTTCAGTTGGAACATGTTCTATAAAGATGATTTTGAGTAATAAATGTTCTCTAATGAAGTGATACCTTAAGTCAATGTGCTTAGTCCTAGAATGTTGCACAAGATTATTAGTCATTTCTATAGCACTTGTATTATCACATTTCAATGGTATAGTTTCACATGCTATGCCATAATCTAGGAATTGTTGTTTCATCCACATTAGTTGAGCACGGTAACTTCCAGCAGCTATATACTCAGCTTCAGCTATGGAGAGTGCAATTTAGTTTTGCTTCTTGCTAGCCCAGGATACTAATGAGCTACCAAGAAAATAACATATACCACTAGTGCTCTTTCTATTTACTCTNCCGGTCGTCCTTCCTTTATCTTTGGTCGACCGACCATCCTTTTGCTCCTCTCCATATGTATTTCTCCTTTAATGTTGGTCGACCGCTTCATATGCTTAGGACAACCACTGCACACATGTCGTTCTTCTGATATATCTTTCGTGTGCATAGGTCGTCCATTCCTTTAGCTTTGGTCGACCCATCAACTCTGAACTTGAAAACATCCTGTTACAGAAATCAGCTCAATAAGTTCATCAATACAGACTAAGTTCCCTTACAAATTTGTGATCATCAAAATACTCTCGGGATCATAGATTTAACATTCTCTTGATTCCTCTCTCGTGATAAGTCTTCTTCATGTGTTTCTTCTAAAAGATTTTGGCATAGAATCTAAGCAGAAAGGAGAGGGAAAAAAAGAGAGGGAGAAAACCTTGGGGAAAATATTTCTTTCCTTTGTGCCTCGAAAAGGAGAGAACGAAGATTCTTTCCGATGGCTAGAGTTTTATGGGAAGGAAACAAGTTATGAGGGCTTTCTCTAGCCTAAGTAATTTATTTATAAGGATTCCTCCAAACTCAACCTCACAAAATCTCCTTATTTATTTTCAGCCAATATAAAATAAACCAAATATTATTATTTCCTTATTTATTTTTAATTACCTAAAATTGTGAGGCATTATCTTTTTTATAAATTAAGTTTATATGTAAAAGAAAAAATATTATAAGCAACTTTTACCATTAATGGTTGAAATTTATAATCTTAATATATCTATCTATCTATCTATCTATCTATCTATCTATCTGTAGAAATGATTACCATTTAAAAATTTTATTTTATTTTTAATATTTCGCGTCTTTATTTTTTCTTATCAACATGATTAAAATTTTTTTATTTCTTTGCTTTTAATTGATTAATATTTTCATCTTTTTATGACATATTCATTTAATTGAATAAAATTATCATGATTTAAAAATAAAGTAACTAATAAATTCTTTATTATCTTATAATAAAGTTGATTTTAACTAAGGTGCAACCAAAATTATCCTTTTAGTTAGTATCTGATAATGCATTCACACTCGTAGATTGAGCCTTCTCTTGCACTATAAACTTATGTGGTCCCCACGTAAGGAAGGGATCATATTTAAAGGCAAAACAAAAAAAATATTGAACCTTACTTAGTCTCAAGGTAATTTTAAATTGGGTCAATATGGTTAGAAACTTAGAATGCAACTTTGATTATGATTCTTTTGTGTATTAGGCCCTAGAATATATTATTGAATTATGACTCGAGTGAAAATAACATTAATTATATTTTGAATTATTTCCTCTTGCACATAATTGAACTATAGAAATTTTCGCATCTAATCCTAAGTTTCTAAAATTTTCCTTTGTTTTCCCTTCGGTTTTTTGTTGACTATCATTTAAATTTATATTGTAGTGACCATCGAGGGTCACTCCCACACATTCATTAGTGAAGCTCGACAACTAGCACGTTGCCATCGAATGAAACCCGTCAATTATGCTCTGCGCCATCACCAACATGGAGCATCCGACCGTTTCAAGTTGATGCCAGGTAGTAGCGAACCGTTGGAACAATGTGGCAATGTGAGGAAATCACGAAAGGAAACTGGCGATGATCGCGAGCAGTAACGACGAACTTGAATGCACGGTCGGCAGGATTTAAGCAGACAGACATACACGAGTATATGGGCAATAAAAAGAATTGACGCATTCTAGGAGTCCCCATCACCAAACGGAACCTCTCTCCTACACTCTTTCTCTCACAAGCTGGTAATAGATCTTTCTTCTTTTTGGCAAACTCATTTTTCGATCATCACTCTCCTCTCCTCGGAGTAACCACTGTTTTACGCTCCCACTACATCCCTATCATCTTCGACTCCCCCCCGGATCACAACTGTCATCGACGATGGGATGAGACTACGCGCCCCTCCCTCAAATTGCCGAATTTTTCAGTTTATTTTATTTATTGTAATTATTTTTAAATTATATATATATATTAAACATCATTTTTTGAAAAATATATTCAAATATTTCAGTAGTTAATCATATTATTTTATTATTGCCGGAATACTTAATTTTTCAAACATATACATACACACACACACTCACACACACACATATATATATATATATATATATATATATATATTAAAATATTCAGGAAATATTTTTGGGCTGAACTATTTTTAAACAGAAATTTAAATTTATGGATATTAATTTTTAAAAAAGTAATTTTGGCTCCTATTTTTGTTATAAAATATATATTTTTGGACATATTTTCTTTTTGAACCATAAAAATATATATTTTTTGGAAACATTAATTTGTTAATATTTTGTACTGTAAAAGAATATTGTTAGAGTTAAAAAGCATTTTTTGGACAAATTTTAATTAAAATTAATTTCAATAAAAATATTTTTTAATTAAAAGTATTATTCCTTTTTTGGAAAAGTCTTTTTCAAAATTTTATTAGAAATATTTTCTTATTTTTTTCTCAATGTTTTACTTTAATAATTTTTTTCTCATAAATAAATTCTACTTTTAGCGAAAATATCAAAATTTATGGCCGCTGAACTAATCAAATTGGATTGTTAAAACACTTGGAGTGGTAAGATTAGGCATGAGTTAGTTCATGACAACCTGCAAAACTATATTGATAGTGCCCCACCATCGCTTCCAGAAGGAGCTTCTGACGAGCAAAAGACAACTCAAGCAGCAGCGATGGAGCAAAAGAAGCCTAATGATGAGAAGACGTGAATCTTCATATTAATGTTTATGGAGGATAACTTGATAAGAGTCTTTGAGACTTATGAAAGTGCCTACGAGCTTTGGCAAGCTTTAAAAGACAAGTACCATCCAAAAAGGACATGAATGTAAGTTACTTTTGCATAAATACACCACATGTAAAATGAGACCGAACGAAAATGCGTCCGACCATGTAAGCAAAATGACTATAATGATGAAAGAATTGGAAGCTGTAGGTTGCACACTTTCAGAACTGCTGCATATCACCTCAGTGTCGAACATTCTCTTGGCTACCTTCGACATGACCGCCACGACTATTCGGGTGAGTGAGTCAATCAAAAGAGTTGTTAAACTACCCTTTATCTTGTCTATTGAGCATGATATGGCTAAAGAAGATAGATGTCTTCGATGTGGAGAAAGATGTTGAAGGGCAGGAGGATGAGGCCTATGCTATGAACCACTATAATCATGTCGGGCCAAGTTTCAACCCTAAGAAGTAGCAATTCAAGCCTAAGGTAGGGCGCATGGTTCCAAGAGAGACTTATCATATTTGAGAAAAGTTTGATCATTTCAAGGCCAAGTGACCTGCAAGATCTGGACAAGATGGAAATAAGGGCTCACCAAGTAGAGAAGGAGGCAGAAGGCTAGGAAAAGACACATACACTAACAAGTTCTCCTTTGCCATTGTGGTGGAATGGAACGCGATGATGACATATCAAAAGGTGTGGATCAGATCGGGTGTGATCCGCCATATTATAAAGATCAAGGAGGGTCTTATTGACTTAAAAGAGTTGAGGAGGAACAAAGGATCTATATGGGCAACAACACATACCTACATGTTGAGGGTATTGTTAAGTCTAAGCTAGATCTAGGTGACAACTTTATGATACTAAAAAATGTGTTATACACATCAGAAATAAGACACAATTTAATTTATATTCCCGTAATTTGCAAACTTTGAAGTTAGGTTCTATAGTGATTGGGTCATCATAATCAAGAACATGAAGGTGTATATATCGGAAGATATGTGCCTGGTCATAATCTGTTCTGCCTAAATGTAACAAAGAGTGATAAAATAAAAGGCTCTTCTTAATATACTCTATGTTATTTGTATCATTATGATCTCTAACATGAGATGATAATACATTCAAGAAATTTGAAAGTGTAACAAATTAAGAAGAATGAACTTAATGTCTAATATTTTTTGCACAAGAACAATGCCTTGTGAATTGCTTGGTTAGGAAAACGACAAGGACTTTGTTTTCTATGGGAACAAGGTCAACTAGGTTATTTAAACTAGTTCCTTATATATTTGTGATCCATTGGGTGTTGATGCAAAAAATATCACACAAAAAACTTCAACAAGTATACTGATCGCACAAGTAATAAAGAAATGAGAAGAGTGTCGAATCCACGATGACTGCTGAATTTTAAATTTTTGAAAGTTTATCACGAACTTCGAATAAAAATCTTTAATTAATTAAGAAAAAAGAAAAATAAAATGAGATAAGAAAAGATGGAAAAGAAAAGATAAAAATTGATCGACAGATTGTTTGATTGGGATTAGGATTCTATCTCCCTATAATTATCTCTTGGAATAAAAGTTAAAGAAATTTAAATCTGCACTCCTATGACGGTAGAGTTGTGTTAAAAGTATAGGACTCTGAACCAGATATCCTTACTATTTATATTTAATATTAATTCGAGAAAGTTCGAACCAAATCAATCTCAAATTAAATTAAATAGAAATGCATTAAACAACAAACCCTGAATTGCTAAACCTCGAACCAAGTGAATAGCAACCCACAATCCACAAATTTCGAACCAGATAAATGCGGAAAGACTTGCACTCAAGATCTCGGAAGAGAGACAAGGAGATGAGTGGAAACGGCCCGCGTTTGATCGTGACACAGGCCGCGTCATGGTTAAAAACATGGCTGGAAAACACCGAATAAAATAGCCAGAAAATGGGGCAGAAAATGAACCATTTTCTCAAGAAAAATGGACCGTGTTAAGCCGGAGAAATAAAATATTTCAAATATCCAAATTTCATTTTAAAGAAATCTTATTAGTAGTATATCTCGATTAAAACCAACGAAAAACTCAATTAAATGATAATAATCAGAATGTGATGCAAGTTCACATAGATAAATAATAATAATCCAAGAATTAATTAGGGTTCAAATAGAAGTTATCCCTATACATGAAATACAATAATACTAAGCCTACAAAGTAAGAATAGAAAACAAACAAAATCTACAGAATAATGTCGTCTTTTTGATCTTCAATGGAACTCGTAGGCTTCTCCTCCAAAGTTTGGCTTCACAAAAAATATTAGGAGAAACATTTGTGATCTCTGTCGATGCTCTTCTGTGGCTGCATGAAGGCTTATTTGTAGGTGAAAATTCAGAGATGAGGCTTGGAATCGGATGGTTCAAATCAATAGTTTATGTCTTCTACGTGACGTCATAATCAGGAGCCATTTGATTTGTCGAACCATCGTATCCTGTGATAACGACCTGCGTTAACAAGTAAAACAGCCCACGTCGATGTCGGTTGGAGTTGGAGTCGTACGTGATTAGGAAAGCGGACTATTTTGATGTTATTGGTGACACGTGGAATCTTTTGAGTGGACGAATTAATCATTTTGACGTGGAACACGGTTAGGAGCTCGACTAGGGTTGACATGATAGGAACACAGTCCGTTTTGATGGAAACACGATCCATGTTGTGTAGGTATTTGAAGTTCATTGTCATAGTACCGAACACGACCCATTTTGAAATAGTTGCGGCCCGTGTTATGCTTGATTCATTGAAGGTTGCGAGCGCTTCAATCTTCTATTTGAATTCTTCAAGGTTTTGAAGTCTTTTGCCTGAAAATTCACCAACAGAGAACACATGCGTAATTTTTTACTCATAAACAAAATATAATCAAATAAAGTGAACATCATGCATGAGCATATGCAAAATACTACAAAAATGATATGAAATGGATGCGTGCAACATGTATTTTTGCTCACATGAGGTGTTCCTACATATAAGAGTAAAGAGTACTTTATTACATTCATTGACGACTACTGATGCATATCATTTTTAGCATATTTTGCATGACATATTTAATTTATTTTAAGTTAATTTATTCATGACATGTATTATTTTATTAGGTTATTTGTATTTATTTTTTTATTTAGAAAACTATTCAATTTGTTTTATTTTTATTGTCTAGGAGAAGACGAAGAAACGGAGACACTAAGAAAATACACTCAATTCTGAGTTAAAACGAGCTAGAATCACAATTTGGATGGGTTGTATTTTACCACAACATACAATCACTGCTGTGATATCAGACAGTGAAACCGATATCACGACCTATGATGACTATTCCACGACCATGAAAGCTTTTCATGACCCATGATAGTCTCTAGACCAATTTTTAGTTGCAGTCATGATCGTGAAGCCCTTTTCACGGGCCATGACAATATGGAAAATTATGTTTTTAAGTTACAGAGACATCCGTGACATCCCTGTCATGGCCATGAAATTTTTGGGATTAAACATAATTTTAGTTTTTGAAGGAGTTTAATCTTATCTTTTGAAGATTTTGGCCTGGGACTAAGCCTCATGTATGGAATTTAAAGTTCTCAAATCAGGACTCCTTAGATCTGATGAAATCTATTGAAAACCTATAAATAAGATCGCAAAGTCTCATTTGGGGAAGAAAAAAAGAAGAAGGATTAGAGGCTAAAGCCAGAGCCAAATATTGAAGAAATTTTATCGAGATCAAGGAGAAGGTTGTGCTGAGATTTAAAGTTTGATTCCTTTATTCCTTCTTCTTATGTTGGGGATTATTTTCTCCTGTTTTAGTCATTTGTATTAGGGAGTCCATGAACCCTATTATAGATTGGATTTTTAGTGAACTGTTTCTTTTAGAACATCAATATTTTTCATAATTTTTTTCTTCTTTGTGATGATCATGAAATGCTATTACTGATTATTTACTATAATTAATTTCATTGGTTTGAGCATTTGGAGAAATTGATCCTTGAATCTAAGTCATAGCAATTCATGTCATAATCTGATTACTCGTCTGAGATTCTAGATTGTATGACATGTAAAGTTGGACTTGATTAAGTGATTGACGTCATAAATTTTGCATTATTAAATCATCTTAGATTAGGATCTACTTGGAATTTGATGCGTGCTAATTATGTAGATGAATCGCTAGCAAGTGCACTAGTCGTATCAAGTTCAATGATGAGTTGAGTATCGAGCCCATGAGAACTAATATTAACTCTATCTGTCTAATTCCATCAACTAATAAGAGAAGACATGTTTGTGAACAAAGATGAGTTTTTGTTAGAAAATGAACAAAAGAAAAGAGAAGAAAAAAGTTTGATAACAAAAGCCTTCTGAATTAGAATGCTGTAAGATGAAAAGAGACAGAGTCTGTTTCATCCAAGTTCAATTAATGTTTAGTTTAACTAAATTTTTTACGAGGATTAGAATCTACCTAAAGAATGATGTCCTATTCAGGATGCATCAACTATCTCAAATCTAAAAGACTTGACTGTTCCTATTCAGGATGCCAATCTAATCAAATAGAGTTTTGAGATGCGTAAAGATGTATTTCCTAAACTGTGAATCGTTACTATCCAGGATGTCAATCTCAGAGACCTTACACCCAAGGTATTCTTATCCAAGATGCTACCTAGATGTGTTATGCTATGTCTTTGATTAATATTTCAAAAATCATTTTTATTTATTACAGAGAAATAAGAGTTTGTTATTCTTATCCAAGATGCTAGCAAAGATTCAAACTCTCAAGGATTAAAAAAAAGTATTAAGATCCACATGCATACACATAAGAAATTCAGAAATAAATTAATTCAACAAAGGGTTCACAGGTTTATCCCTTACAATATAAATTCTTAAGAAAATATTTAACAATAAATTACAATGGAGTTCACCCAAAAAGTTGAGAAGAGAATACTATAAACAATGGATCCAAACACAAGTATGACGATTGTCTTCTTCCTCTACAGATTTTCCCTTGGCGTTAGGCTTTTCTCAAGGCTCTTGGTCTCTCACAATTTTCTCTTCAAAATCTTTCTTCAATTCTCTAGTTGATCAAAAAGCTCCCCTTTAGATTGATATCTTCATATCATATTTATAGGTAGGAAGAGTCCTGGAATAACAAACTTTGTTTTGGAGAAGATTAGGCTTAATTTGGGGTAAAAATGAGTTTAAAAATAATTATTTAAAGTTTTCTGGTAAATTATCACGGCCCGTGATAGGGTTCTCACGGCCGTGACCGAAGAAAAGTGGCCAAAAATGCATCTGGGAGTTGTCACGGACCGTGACGTGAGGGTCACAGCCGTGACCGAAGCTTAAAATGACTTTTGGAGGTGTCACGACCGTGATCGAAGGTAAAAATTAGTTATAGGACTGTCACGGGTTGTGACAGGCTTGTCACGGTCGTGACAATGACTAAAAAACATACATGGCCATGATAGACTTCCGGGTGTGAAACCGGCAGTTTTGGGCAAGTTTATGTTTGTCACAGGGCGTGACATTTAACCTAGCAGTGTCCCGAGCGTGAAAAATGGGTTCTGGTCCGTTCAGTGTGTCACGGGCCGTGACTTTCTGTCACGACCGTGATTGATAGCCTTGCAAATATATATGCTCAACTTCAAATCGCGATTCCGAACTCGTTTTAACTTCGATTTGAGTGACATTTTTTCTAGTGTCTTTGTCTCTTCGTACTCTTGCCTCTTATACAATAAAATTCCACAAATTTTGTAGGTTTCTATTTTAAAATAAATAAATGCAAAGAAGTGTATAAAATGATGTGTGCGATGTAGAAATGAGTGAAATTTGGACCAAATATGCTATGAACAACATGACTAATTTAGCACGCATCAGGATTCGTTTGAATGTCCTCAATAAATCTAATTCTAGAATAAGTGATTGCACCTATTTAGGGGATCACATCTTAAGTGAACTTAATCCATCATTAGAAGCAATCTATGCATAATTTTAAATTCAATCTGATTTATCGGTGAGATAGAGTTCGTAATATCCAAACTTTATTTCATTTGATCTCATTTGACCTCATCTTTGGAATTTGATATTTTCTCATATTTTCTTATCCTTTGATTTCTAAATTAAAATTTGGATTTTATCTTTTCAATGTTACTTCGGAATTAGATAAGGTTAAGTTACATTAGTCCTTATGGGTTCGACATCCTTATCTTAATCACTTTATTACTTGAACGACTAGTGCGCTTGCTAGTGTAATTAGATCACGTCAACTACTCTTAATCACTTTATTACCTCCTAGGAATTTAAGAATTACTGGATTTTAGAGGGCTTATGTAGGAAGATTATAATGTCGTATATGCCACAACAGAATGGTGTGGTAGAAAGAAATAATAAGACTCTGATGAATGTAGTAAGGTATATGTTGTCCTATTCGGGTCTGACTTAACGCCTTTGGGATGAGTCAACGATGACCGTGAGTTACATACAGAACAAGATTCTTGCTAAGTTCATTGAATCAACTCCCATACGAGTTGTGGAACGGTAGGAAGCCGTGTTGGGTTATCTCCGAAATGAGGATGTAAAATGCACGTATTAGTTTCTAATCAGCCAAGGACAAGCTGAACTTCGAGATAGAAACGTGCAAGTTTGTTGGATACAATGAAAAATCCAAAGGGTATAGATTCTTCCATATGAAAAAAATTTCCATAGAGATTCGTGATGCTATCTTTCATGAGAATGAAAAAGAGCAGGTCTAGAAGGATGATGATCCTCTAACAATTCTACGAGACGGTGGAGACAACTCCGGAGATAGATTGGGCTATCCAACAATCGACGTTGATGTTACACGAAATGATATACATTTGGAAGAAGTGGAAGAACACATTATTTTCATGAATATAATCGGGCACCAACAAAATGGCCCCGGATAACACCCGGATATTTGGATGATTTGTTCTATATGAGTACAAAGAGTCATGTTGCTCAATTGATGTTCAGATAGATAATTGCACAAATTTTATTTCATATGAAGAAGTGATGTCTTTTAATGAATTGGAATCATGGTCGACCACCATGAAAGATGAAATGGACTCAATTAATAAAAATGGAGTGTGATCACTATGTGATTTACCTGAAGATAGACAATCCATAAGGTACAAAAGAATATTCAAGAGAAAGTATCGGGTTGATAGTTCTCTTGATAGGCATAAAGCGAGATTGGTGGCCAATGATTATACTCAACAAGCTGAAATAGATTTTCAAAAAACTTATTCTTTGATGGTTAAGTTTGCGTTAATTCGGAAGATCTTAGCGATAGTGATATATATGGATCTAAAATTGTTTCAAATGGACATCAAGAAAACTTTCTTGAATGAAAACATGACGGAAGATTCGGCAACCTGAAGGGTTTTAGGTAAAGGGTCAAAAGAATAAAGTGTATAAACTCTAAAAATCATTATATGAATTAAAGAAATCGTTTAGACAATGGTACTTGAAGTTCTATAAGACGATAGTCCAATTTAATTTCAGCACGAAGACAATGGATCATTGTGTCTACATCAAAAAAAATGGGAGCAATTTTATGATATTGTGATTGTATGTGGATGATATACTATTTGTCAAAAATGATATAGAGATGCTCAATAAGATCAAAGATAAATTGAGCAAGCGGTTTGAAATGATAGACATGAGAGATGCATCATATGTACTAAGCATTCAAATCACTCGTGAAAGAAACTAAAAAAAATTGAGTTTAAGTGTTAAACAATACACTGATGAATTTTGAGATGCAGAATAACAGTTCCGCACTGGACATCTTTAGTGATTGAGAAAAGACTAAGTAAAAGTCAGTATCACAATGTAGGACAAAAACTCTTAGGGTAGCCATATGCAGAGATGAATAGTCTAATATATGTGATGCTTTATACGAGGCTCAATTTAATTTACGCGATAAGTTTAGTTAGTAGATTTCAAAATAATTCTAGAATGGTCCATTGGAAGAATATTATGATATCCGAAGGACACGGTACAATTGAGATAGACATACCAAGATGATACACTCGAGACAATAGGATATTCAGATGTGAATTTCGACAAGGATATAGATGATCGCAAATCCACATCAGGTCACTTGTTCCTTCTTGGTGGTGCGGTCGTTTCTTGGGGTGGCAAGAGTGAAGGATGTGTGGTAGGCAAATACAGAAGGTTGAATATATTGTTTGTAATACGACAATCGCCCATGAAGTATGACTCAAGCACTTCCTTTTGGAATTAGGGCTCGATTTGGTCAGAGGACCACAACCAATGTATTGGATAATCAAGCTGCGATAAACATGATACACAGTTAAGCCAACAATTCAAAAGGAAAGCATATTGAGTATTTAGGATATAATGGATAGGAAGGAAGTGATAGTGACTTACATGCCTACAAGTGACATGTTGGTTGATTCTCTCACAAAGAGAATTATAACTGAAACTCTCATCATACATGTGCGCTTGATGGGACTCGAGACTATTTGAGTCAGTATGAAGCATGTGGGCTTGATGAGATATGAAGCCATCAACACCAGTCCCAACAATGCCCACCTCATGTGACATCCCCGAGGGTACAATCACTTTGGGGCACACTTGTTACTGATCCAATTTGATATGAGAATCTTCTCGAAGGTGTCACAAGATGGAGAGGACTTAGACAAGTGTAGATTAGAGTTGGACTTGGCCGGTATGGAGGAACAAGTTTTTAAATTGTTACTAGTTTAGTTCAAAAGCTCTGGCGCGCTGAAGGTTGAGAAGCAATTTCCATCTACAGTAGGGAAGACAACTATGTTTGTCGAAATATTTTTCAAAGAGGACCGACATCCAATTTGGATACCACATTGTATAAGAAGTGAAGGCGGAGGCGTCAATCTTCTCTAGCCAGCAATATGCGGTAGAGGAAGTTGACTTCGACACTTTTTGTACAAGTGCGCTACACATTCCTTTTTTTCATATATATTACATATATATGGAAAGATACTAATAAATTTGGGGATCAAACCGGAATTTAAAAAAAAAATTAAAGTTAGATTTAAGGGGTGTGAGAGGAAATAACCCATATATTTTTAAGGATTTGATGGAACACATTCTAAGTCATTTTTCTTGGAAAAAGGAAATATTTAAATCATATTTGACGTATATTCTAATTCAATCCAAACATCATGAAATATAAACTTCTCTAATACATAGAATATCAATTTTAAACCAAAGAAGAATAATAATACTAAAATAATGATACTATATTATTGAAAATGCCAATGTATATTCTCCTAAAATTATAATCCCATTCCAAATTGACCTTTTAGCATTGAGATACCAAACATATTACCATTGTGTTATGAACAATAAAGTCAAACACCTCGCAAGAAAAATAATCAAATTATTGATAGATATGAGTAAAATATGAAGATGAATTAATATTATCTTCCTATTTTCTGTGCTACCACCATAGGAAGGATCGACCAATATTAATAAAAATGACATAACCTAGTTATTTAAGAAAGACCAATATTTTTTTCTTAAAAATAATCATTCTATTTTTGTTTCTTTCCTCCCATATTCTAGTAACATATTCAATCCATAAGACATCTATTTACAACCAAATAAAAGAAATTATAAAATAAAATATCATACTTTATATATATATATATATTGCTTTAATTTATATTTCAATGTCAAACGCCCCTTTATATCTAATGCATATATAAGAATATAGATTATACTATCTATATGTCTATACTTATATAATTTACAAAATATGTTTTATTATATTTACTAATTAAATCACAATTCATTAATGACTAATTGTTATGTATTAGACAAGTTATTATTTGTTACAGAAGCACTACAACAAACATATTTTATAGCCACAAATTAATAATCACATATGTATATTTGTGGCTATAGCTATACCTTATAGTCACGTTTGAAATATTCGTGGATATTAATTCAATTTTAACCACAAGTAATTATCATCGTGATAATAAATATACAGTTATTACCACAATGATTTTTTTCGTGGCAATAAATGTTTATAATTGCCACGAATTTGAATTTCATAGTTAATATATTTATTGTATAAATAATGAATATTATTAATTTAATATTCAACAAAAATCTAAATATATTTTAGTAATTATTAATTTATTTATTTTAATAAGCTAAAAACCAGATTTATTTCAAAAAATCCAAGGTTATCATAAAGTGTACTTTAATTATAGAAAATAATGTATATATTAAATATATATTAATAATTTTGTATACACAAAATTGACCAATAGAAATTTTATCAAAATCTAGAATAATAACAATATTTTTTTATTTTCATAAAAAATATTTACCTCCATTTGTAAAAATATTTTTTATTATAAATGTATATGTATATGCATATATGTATGAGCGCGACCCCAAAATGATTTGCTAAGAATGTATATATACTAGTAACTGCAGTCAATAAATAAAAGAAATGTTAAGAATGTAACACAAGTATTTAAGTGCTTTAGTGGTTAAGTGATTTGTATTAGCATGTAGAGGTCTGAGATTCAACTCTTGGCTCCTCCTAATTTTCCTATATATTCTACTTTTAGTATGTATGCCATGGGATAATGGACTCGACCGTGGATTAGGACCGAGCCTGCACCGGGTCGGGCCGGCACGCGTTCTCAATGTGCCGGGCCGTCAGGGTCCATCTCTATTGTAGTTGTTATTATCCACGAAAAAAATTATTATTTGCCGCAATTCTATTTTGCGGCTATTGAAAAATATAATAATCACAAAAAATAATGTTCGTGATAATTAAGCACTAATCACGAAAATTAATATTTGTGACAATTAAGCATTAGTCACGCCATCAATAGTCACGAGTGATTGCCACGAAAAATATCATGACATATATTTTTAGCCACGATAGTAAAGCCTATAGCCATGAAGAAATATGTGACAACTGATCAATTTTATTGTAGTGAAGCTGCCATATGCCAAACTTGTCAAAAGTCAAAGTGAAATATTTTGGATGCTTGTGAAGGTAAAAAATAAATTTTGTTTAAATAGTTTTGTGAATCTCAACATAAAAATTAACATCCGTTTTCTCCTATCTAACTAAAGTTATTTATTCATAAATTAAGATTAAATTGAGAGTAAATAATCTTATCCTCTATTATCCTCCCTCTCATTAATCCACACATTCCTACATCCCTTTAGTATCTACATATTAGTTAAAAAATATTTTCTTTTACACAACCAAACTATTATTTCTTCATATCTAACTTTGGATTACAAATTAAAATATTAATTAATATATCTAAACATATGGATTTAACACTTAATCTCTTGTCAAATCCCATTTAAATGTTAGCTTATTTATGTAATTATTGTTGAATGTAGATTTTATCATATTTTTCATATTTAATTTTTCACTAATATTTGCATAACATGCATTATTTTATTATATTATTTTCATTTATTTATTTTGATTTAGAAAACTTTTCGATCTTTTGCTATTTGTTGTTTAGGAGGTGATAAGTAGTTTTCATATAGATAATTTTGTGCCAAAACACTTTTATTTTCCATTCATTTTCAGCTTAAATGTATATTTTCTCTTGTCTATAACCTTAATTTCCCAAACTTCTTGTATAAACTGACATGCAGAGTTTTATACCAAAATATGCATATATTGATGGAATTCCAGCTCTCATTTTCTCATTTTTGATTTACTAATTAATTGCTAACCTAAGTCATTACATCAATTCACTATATGAGGAACATTTCTGATTTAACTGCTCATTAGAAACTAATGTATGAGATTTTGTTTGCTGTTTTGTCTTTAGCACAAGATATTTTGAAG
>LTAE01007021.1:0-10863 GCA_001647135.1 Pontederia paniculata
CCACCCCTCTTGGTGTCATTCTAGATCCTACAATTATTTATTTGGAAAGATAAGAACATTATCTACATTTCATCTATTCATTGCTCAATCTAAATAAGATGAAAAGAAGCTCAAATATTAATGTAAAGTTCAGTGCATATAATTTTACTTTGAACTTAACAGAGCTTCATTTTTTCATATATAACTTTTTATATAGATATTAAATTGAGAGAATTCTTGAACATATAGAAAGATAACATAATTAGCTACAATTAGTATATTCATGTCTCAATCCAGATCATAAGGGAACATAGACAAATATTAAGTTGAACTTTAGTGCATATAATTTGACTTTTCACACACTTGTTCCATTTTAATATGCACATATATTTCTTCCAATATTTTCTTAAGGTTTTCATAATCAAAAGAATATACATATGATACCAAGTCATAAAGTCATTTTTTCAACACCCTTAATATCCAATAAATATAACACATGATGTGGAACAGATCATGTCCTAGATGGTGCAAGTAATGGTCTAAATATAAATTGAAATAATAACGAGACACAAATTGTGTCTGGAATAATGTACGTAGGACACGCTTTGGATGACACGAGCCATGTCCCTTGATGACATGTGTACATATTTTTTTTTATGAAGCGGGCCATGTCAGCCCTAGCATTGTGGGATCAACGAATATTTATATCTTTCTAACACTATCACAATGATCACCACCACTTGCTAAAACAAATAATACAATAAATAATATTCTATATATTTCATATCAACAAATAACCTAAGTTTATTGAAAAATCTATCTTATGTGGCACATTATATCATTTCTTAATTGACCAAGACAATCATCCTTAGTGCAACGAAAGCTATTATTTCGCAAGGTGCCAAAGCAACATCCCTTGTCTCGACACAAAAACAAGAAAAAAGTTTTATTATAGTACAGTAACAGTTGGCTAAATCATATTGAACATTTTAGATATGCATTTTTATCTCCTGCCCCACTTGATGAAACTTCGAGATATTAAAGTGCCTTTTTTCTTATGACTACCTATATTTCATGTCATGTAGTGCCACCTATATTTATATGATTACAGTAATAAATGACAACTACATTCTATTCATTCATTCCTACGGCAAATTGATGTTGTATCCATGGTTATACAAAATGAATCATGCTAAATAATTATCAAAAAGTATTTTTTTATCGAATTTGTTATTTTTATCTCACAAATTTGGCCAATTTAATTTAAAATACAATTAAATTATTACATTTTTTTAACACACAGCTAGCAACGAGCGATAGTCATGCATCCATATTAATTGCACAAAGAAATTATTGTCATCTAATTTTAGTATATAGCTAAAGTTTTATGAAGTTGACAGACATCATTTAATTTCAGAAATAAAATTTATAATTTTAGCACATAATAAAAAAGTTGCATGTCTTTTAATTTTACAAAGTAATTAATTTACCATTTAATCTTACTACATGGCTCAACATTGTCATGATATTCTAACTTCACATATTAATTAGCAATTAAAACACATAGCAACTTATGCCACTATGTTCAAGTAAAGCAAAAAACATTACAAAGAAATTTTTGGTGAATAGTTTACATATAATTAAACATAGTACATTAATTTAATAAAGGAATTAAACTTTTGTTACCTAACTATGCACATAAAAAAATGGCAATATTCATGCTCATCTTCATTTTCACACGGAATATATTTCTTATAGTGACTTGGAAACAACTTTTTTGAATTGATATTTAATTCTACAAAGAAATTTTAACAACTGCACAACGTGAACTCAATGTTGCAATTAAAAATATGCATATAATATTCAAACGTCATCAGAAATTTATTCCCTAAAAAAATCATAGTTTTCCTAAATTTCTGAACATCATGCATGTATATTGGATTTAAATAAAAATTAACAAATTAAAAATACGAAATTTTACAATTTAAAGTACCCTTTTAATACTCAAATAATAATAGATAATATTGGGAAAATTTTCATATCTCCTTTACTTTTTTAACATCACTAGGTGCATAAAAATTCTATTAAATCAATAGCTACAAATTTACAATTAATAATATGCACTTAATTCACAAATAGTTACATAAATATCAGGGCCTATTCTGGAAAATGTTGTCTTTTATGAATTTTCTGAAGCTAAAAAAATATTGTTTGTTATCATTTATACTATTTCTAATATAATCTGGATATTCAAAAAAAATGAGGAATGGGTGATCAATGTCATGCACCCAGGAAAGTGGTCATTGAGTCCCAAGCTGGCCCAAATGGCAGGCCGCAGTGGCTTACGAGTCCATCAATGTGCCACTCAAGCTCAGTAGGAGTAGGAGGTGGCACACTGCATGTGCACTATGTTTGCGCAGAGCCTCGTGCATAAGACCATGATCGTTTTTTTGTCATTTGCAGAAGCTCATATGCAGAGCATTTTTTTCTTTTTACTAAAATTAAATAGTTAAAAAAATAGAAACATCATGATAGATTATAATATTGTTTGGACTAAATAGTTAAAAAATAGAAATATCATGATAGATTATAATATCTTTTAGACCCTCTCACTAAAAAAGAAAATATTTTTATCCCGTTAAAAATATTATCCCATCTGATTTCAAAATTTGCTAAGTTTTACAGCTACACTAAGCTTTATGTCTTATTTAAATTTGTCTCCTATGTCTCGAATGACATGGTCCTATGATTTGGATTTATACAGGAATAAATTTTAAAAAGAAGTTTATGAAGTCGAATAGAATCGTTACTTCGAGATCGAACATTTTTTATAGTAATTTTTTATGACAAATTTATCGGTGTATAGAGTTATTAGCACTTGGCTAATTTCGGTGTTCGAACAGGTGACGATGAAAAAAAAATTCTGACTAAATTAACGACTTCGATGCTCGAATTCAGGTTACTAGCTCTCTCATCATTCAATTCAGGACATAAATCCACTAATCATCTGTGTCAATAAATAATGTGTGTACTTCTTATTCACGATATGAAATTGAATCTTACGGAAACAAGACTTTATACCACAGCCCCACTAGCAATTAGACTATCTCTAGCGAAAGTTCAAAACACTATTGCCCTTTTATAGGCAAAATAAAAAATAGATCAGTTGGAGATGATGATGACGTTCATGAATAATAGCCACGCGACAGACAGATGTTTGGACCGTGCACAATTATGGACTATCCGTGTGTGTCAATTGGCATCATGTACAATATCTCAAGTCGTAGGTCATTCCATATCATCTCGAATTCTCTTACTTTACTTGTATTTTTCTTCTTTTAGGAAATGATATTGTAATACCCTAAAAATTCAAATAATTAAAATAGTTAAGAAAAGGTCAAACACGGATTGTGCTTATCCTGAACACGGGCCATGTTGCACATAATCCAAAAGAACCAAATGACATCAAAAAATAAAGTTCAACACGCACCGTATCCATTTCCAATACGGGTCGTGTTGCTCCCAACCTATGCCAAATATGTCGTGTTCATGTAGGACACGGATCATGTTGCCTCAACACAGTCCATGTTCAAACAAAACACGGACCGAGTTGTGCTTTTTGGATATGAATACGACTTGGAGATTTAAACGATAACATTTTACCAATTTTGAAATAGAATAAAATAATAAGTGATCCAAAATTAAGTAAAAGATTAAGGATCAACTAGAGTTGGACTTGGATTAAACCTTGGAGAAACCCCTATAAAAAGAAGTTGAGTGGGGGAAGCCTCATTATTTTTCTCCCAAGCTCAGACCATCAAATATCTCTCTCTGTCTCTCTCTCATGAAGGATTGAAGGAAAATCTGCTGCGTGGGGAAGAACTTGAAGGACAGAGTCGACTAACAAAATTAAGGTATGTAATAAAGGAGGATCAAGCGTAGGGTTTTCAATATGTGTATGATAGATTAACATCACACGGGAACCGAACACGGACCGCGTTCTACATGACTCGGTCTATTATGAGTGATCGTATCTCCTTGCCGTTGGCCGTGTTTCACGTGAAATGGACCGCGTCACCTCGGACACTACTGACTGTGTTCTTCGAATCATGAGCGACATCAAAACCAAACCTGAGGCATGGGCCGTGTCCGAACTGTTGTTCTCTTGGAAATGAGTTGTGTGCCTTTCGGACATAGCTCGTATTTTCATATTATAGAAGAAAAACGATGGGAAATAGATTGTGTTGCACTTTGACGCGGGTCGTGTTCCTTCTATGACAACTAAATAGAAAACAGACCAAATCAATCAACGAACCATGTTGACCAAAATGGATAACGAAACGCAGACCGGATCACCATGAACTGATTGTGTGAAGTTGAACCAAAAGAGTCATGACATGGGTCGTGCCCTATCACGACACGTTTGTGTCCTCTCACTTATGGACGTATGATTGCAACTCGGAGAAAAATGAGCATTGTTCAGTTTGGCGCGGTCTGTGTTTTGTTTGTAGTTGGAAGAAGGCATCCTTTGATGTGTATTCTCCTATTCTATTGATTATTTAATGATGATTGCATGAGTCATAACCTAGAAAAGATTAGGTTGTAAAATGATCATTGCATGTGATTGAAATTATCTGTGAAAGGTATAAGTTGGTTCCCGATAAATTGTTAATGGACCTCAAAGGTGAGGTATTGTTCGTTCCTTCGAGGACAAAAGGTCGCTACGAGGATTGATGAATTCTTTCGGGATCATAGTCAGTTCCTCTAAGGACGAAGGGTCCCTATGAGGATTGATGAATTCATTCGGGGACTACAATTTATGAGATTTAATGGGTCATGGAGAGAGACCTCAAAGCCTAGCTAGCCTTAATGATGATGGGATCAAAGCCAACGACTTTCATAATTGGCAAAGGCTCATTAAAGATTGTATTATTTAACTAATGCAAGACGAGATAAATAAAGAAACTAATGTGATTCAAAGTAAATGTTAACTAGACTTGAATACATTATGAAAGATTTATGGACATCATATGACGAGGGACGCTAATGATATTCTCATCATTGGTGGACCAAAGGTAATGATATTAAGTTATTGAAATATAGTAATGAGAAGGCAAATAAATGATAAAAAGAGTAAAACAAATTTATTGAAGTAAATTTTATTTATTGTATCTTTATATATGGTTTACTCTATTGAATTATTAAATTCCCTTACATATTGAGCTTCATCTCTCATGGAAAATTTTTTTCTCCTTCTTTTGATCTTGCAAGTGAACAAGATAATAATTAGGTGATGGTACCTACGATGTAGACGACCATGATATTGCGACTTGCACATGAATAGTTTACATTGAGTCAATTCTACTTTTATGTAGTTATTTATTTTCGTTATTGAATACGTAAAGGGATATTTTTTATTTGGATTGAATATTTTATTTTAAAGTATTGCATCCGCATATATATTATGGTTAAATTAAGGTCAAAGAACTCAGTTGGTAGCAACCCCGAGAGGGCATTCTGCTAGGTGACAGGTTTGTTTTTGGTGGTGTTACAAAAGGTATCTAAGCCTAACGAGAGGCACTTCTTAGCTATCTCTAAGTCTTTAAGGATCATGTGCAACATCACAAACCATCAACATGCCATTAAATAAGGTTAGAGTAAGGACTAACAATAATGATATACTTGTTGTGTATAGATGCATCAATGGCGTTCCGCTACGATGCGAGCTAATCCTCCTCGAAAATGCTCAGCATCAAATCACACCGAGGAGATACCAACCGCTGAAGATCACAATGACTTTCTGAATAGCTTGATGAGAGCTGCTCAAAGGGAACATCAACGAGATGAATCAAAGGATACCATCGAGAGATTCCTGAAAAAACACCCTATTGATTTTAAGAGAATCGAAGACTTTGGGCAAGCTGAGAAGTAGATAAAGAAGATGGAAGAAATTTTTGCGGAGATGTAGTGTGCTATAGAGTGGAATATCACCTTTGCAATCAATCCTCTCATAGGATCAAGGACTGATGGAAAGCCACCAAAAAAAAAGTTTACAACATGACACCATCTCGTGAAAGGACTTCAAGGAAGCCTTTGAAGCACGCTATCAACTCCAGTACCAGAAAGACCGAATGTAGGAGGAATCTTGTAGTTAAAGCAAAGGCATATGAAGTTAGAGCAATACCTAGTCTAGTTCCTACGGCTCGAGAGGTCTTATATCTTGGAGAAAAATGAAAACTCCAGGACAAAGAGATTTGTCAATGGATTGCTTCAAACCTTAGTCATGGAGCTCTTGTTGAGAGAAAGATCATATGACAGAGATTTTTTGGGAAAAGGGGAGAAATGATGGTTAGTTCACCCTTTATACTTAGGGCATCACCCACTTTAATTGGATTTAGACTTTTTAGGTTAAATGGGCTTTAATTAGAAATGAGCGTTTACACATGACTTGTGTGTGTGTTTTTGTGCTAAAATGATTTGCCTTAATAGAGAATAATTTCCTTGTGAGCTCTAGTCACACTAAAAATGATTTGCTTTAATAGTAATAATTTCCTTGTTATCTCTAGTCATTTATGCACCATGGGGATCTTTTATATACTTGTCCCTTTAATACAGTGCAACATTTCGGTAATCTTTTTTATCCAAAATAGATGTTACACCTTTTTCAACCAAAGGTCAACTCATTATAGTCAATCAACCAACTTGATAGAAATATATATATTTGGCGCTCCAAGTCGGTCAATCAACTTATCATCCAACCTTTATTTTGTGGACACTTCTCCATTCGACCTTTGAGGTCAGTGATTCAACCTATCTATCAACCTTAATTTTATGAAGGCTATTTTGTTTGACCTTTGAGAGGTTGGTTGACCGACCTTCTCCTCAAGATCGATCGACCGACTTTGTAAGTCGGTCATCCGATCAAGTTTACTACAAATACATGACAAGCTTGCACTATAGATTGTAAATTTCTACAATTATCAAAATGAGATCATTTTTATTTTATTAAAAGGTAAGAAAGTTATATACTACTTGCCTGTTCATATCCCAATCCAATTAATATTCACTGAGAATTTAGTGTATATTATTTTACTTTCCTCAACATGGACAGAGTGATTGGATCAATATGCTTTCTTTAGATGCATAATTAAACTCATTCTTAATTCTATAGAAAGATAAAAAAATATCTTATTTTGAGAAGATAAAAAAAATTATTTGAATTTCATATATTCATGTGTCAATTCAATTCCTATGGGAACATATATAATCATGTATTCAATTAAATTTCTATGTATGATGTTTGACTTTTTCTTTGATACAAAATAAAATTGGATCATAATTTTTTGTACAAGAAACCAATAATTCTTATTTTTAATTCCAAAATAATCTACAAATCATTTGTTAATGTCTCATTCAAATTAATGCAAAGATGATCAAATACTTATATCAGATTTATTATATATTATCTGGCTTCTTTCTTTGACACACAAACTACATATCATTTCTTTTTAAGGTTTGCATCATAAAAATACATGTGTTTCTTGAAAGTTTGCATCATAAAAGTAATATAACCATCGCAAGAATATGGCTTTTCTGGAGACCGGAGCGCCTTCGAGTAAGCTGCATACAAAAACTAACTCAATGCATCCACTGCAAGATCGAATGGGGCATAACAAAATCCTCATGGCTCATGATAGTCTACGGAAGTCCCTCGGAGGTCCTGAGAAGAATATTATGGGAAGAACTTAAATCACTGTCATGCAACGCTCCATGGCTGGTTGCCGGGGATTTCAACTCCATCCTTGCAGAAGATGAGAAGCAAGGGGGCGCCCCACACAATCCGGTATCAAGCTGGGCCTTTCAAGACACGCTTGACGCATGCCGGCTTCTAGATTTGGGATGCAGCGGCCCAAAATTCACCTGGCGTGGAGGGGAATCTGCAAATTATACCAGAGTCTCCAAAAGATTAGACAGAGCAGTGGCGAACACAGCATGGAGAACCATTTTCAGCGACGCCGTGGTCAAAGCTCTGCCTCGTTTAAAATCTGACCACCACCCTCTGTTAATTAATTTACAGGAACAACCACATGCTAGATGCCATGCGAGGCCTTTCCGCTTCCAAGTGGCATGGACTCAACACCCAGATTTTGAAGCCTTCCTCCAATCCAATTGGCCGCAAGACACACACCTTCCTCGGGCTCTAACATATTTTCAAAAGGCACTGTCAGACTGGAATCGCAACATCTTTGGTAACATCCACCACCGGAAGCGTCGTCTATTAGCAAGATTAGGAGGCATCCAAACTAAGCTGGCGGATCAACCAAACCAACACCTAAGGCTTCTTGAACAGGAGCTAACGACAGAATTGGAGCAAACCCTCGAGCAAGAAGAAACATTATGGTATCAAAAATCAAGATGCAACTGGGTCAAGCTAGGAGATCGCAATACAAAGTATTTCCACACACAAGCTATCATCAAAAGAAAGAGCATCAAACTGGAAGCCCTTAAACTTCAGGACGACAACTGGTGTTATGATACAACAGTGCTAAAAGACCATGTGGTCAATTATTTTAAATACTTCTATTCATCCAAAAAGATGCAGGGATCTCTTCAACTCACAAATGACTTCGCCCAAATTGACCCTCACAAACTCACATCACTGGGGCGTTTGGTGACAGCTCAAGAGGTAAAAGAAGCTCTGTGGATGATGCATCCATACAAGGCGCCTGGACCTGACGGTTTTCACGCCTATTTCTATCAAACCCATTGGCCGAATGTGCAAAAACAGGTAGTAACAGTAGTCCGTGATGTAATCAGCGGCGCCTCCTCACCTCAGGATCTCAACCAAACCCTCATTGTCCTGATCCCGAAAGTCCATCCGCCTGAGCATATACACCAATTGCGTCCAATAAGTTTATGCAATGTCATCTTCAAGCTTATAACAAAGACAATTGCAAATAGATTGAAGCCGTTTATGTCAAAATGGATCGCGCCGAATCAGGTAAGCTTTGTCCCTGGGAGACAAATCCATGATAACATTATTGTTGCGCAGGAGGTCGTTCACTGCATGCGTAAAATGAGGGGTCGGCGAGGGATGGTGGCAGCCAAAATCGACCTAGAAAAAGCCTTCGACAGCATCGAGTGGAGCTTTCTCGAAAACACGCTCCAAGCCATAGGACTACCAAGCTCACTAGCCCAGGCGATCATGGCTTGTGTAACTACAGCATCAGCGCAACTCTTGTGGAATGGAAGTGCAACTGAAAAATTCAACTTAGGACGAGGAATCCGACAAGGATGTCCTCTGTCCCCATATTTATTTGTATTATGTATCGAGAGATTAGGCCATCTCATCACCAAGGCGGTGAACACAGGTGCTTGGCGTCCTTTCTACATGGGGAGGGCTGGGCCGCCAATCTCGCATATCATGTTCGCGGACGACATTCTTCTTTTCTTTGAAGCAGCAGAGGATCAAATGGATGTGGTCATGGAGATCTTAAACAAATTTGCTGAAGCATCAGGAATGAAGGTAAGTCCATCTAAATCAGGTTTACACTTCTCTAAAAAAGTGCCTACTGCTTTGCGCAGGTCCATCTCCAGAAAATCAGGCTTCACCATTACAAACGACATCGGGCGATACTTAGGAGTCCCAATCCTACACACAAGAGTCACTCGCCAAACCTACTGGACCATTGTTGAAAAGGTGCGGGCCAAGCTATCCGGATGGAGAGCCTCAACACTCTCCATGGCAGGGCGCCTTACACTGGTCAACTCAGTAGCCACATCTATCCCCTTGTATTCCATGCAATCCACAAGGCTCCCTCAGGGGATACTCGAAGCAATAGACAAATCATGTCGTGCTTTCCTTTGGGGACATCAAGAGGACACGCGCAAGCTGCATCCCCTACGCTGGCAAATTCTCACGCAGCCTATGGGCACAGGAGGACTTGGTATTCGCAATTTTCGGAACACGAACGATGCATTCCTCGGAAAACTCTGCTGGAGACTACTTACACAAGATCATCTATGGACATCGCTACTAAAACACAAATACTGCTCCAACTCAAGGGTTCAAGCTTTCAACAACCGCAAAGGATCTTCCTACCTGTGGCAAAGCCTGTGTGCGGTATGGCCACTTGTTGCAAGACACACAAGTTGGATGCTTGGCAATGGCTCACAGGCCCGTTTCTTAGAGGATGCGTGGCAGCCAGGACAGGAGCCACTAATGCATCACCTCAACAATCCCATCTCACAGCAAGGGTCAGGGCTCAATGTTGCATGCTTCGTAGCAGAGAATGGGATGTGGGATGTCCCTCGTATCGCTAACATCCTCCCACCTCATCTGCTGCAACAGGTCCTACTTATTCAACCACCTCTCCAAAAAGACTCTCCCGACAGACCGATATGGATGCCGAATCTCGATGGTCGATTCTCGGTAAAATCTTGCTATGAGATTATCAATTCACACCAGCAAATACCCAGTGGCACTCTCGAACCTCTTTGGAACGCTATATGGAAATGGCGTGGACCCCAGCGCATCAGAACCTTCCTTTGGCAAGCAGGACACGAGGGCTTGATCACAGCTAATCTTCTAGCATCCAGGGGGCTGAGGGAGAATGGTTACTGCTCTAGATGCCATCAAAAACAGGAAACAGTGCTCCATATTCTCAGAGATTGCCCCATAGCCATGAACTGCTGGAGATCCCTGATCCATCGTGAACGTCACAACTGGTTCTTTAGCATGGACCTCAAACAATGGTTGTACTGCAACCTCAACCAGGACAAAAGAATCAAGGATAGGCTGCCATGGAATTTGATTTTTGGTGTCTCCACATGGATGTTATGGAAATGGCGGAACGCGGAGGTCTTTAAAAGATCACAAACAAG